>SNQJ01S0051740.1:0-46058 GCA_010110895.2 Picea sitchensis
TAAAAATATCGCTTATGAATAGAATTTACAGCCTGCAAGTTTTAATGGAAAATTACAAAATCAATGTAAAGATAATTGTTTTTGAGACGAAGATAAATAAAGAACATTTTATATTTTCTATTTTGTAATTATAAATCATATAAAACTTAAATTAACTAAGTTGTGAAACAAAGATGCACACATGGTGAGAGCCAATTTGAAGCTCTCATGTTTCACTACTACATAAAATGAAAAAAATTAGAATCACATGAAGCTAACATGTTCTTAGTTTGTTAAATGTGTCCTAGCCTCTGTGAAAACAAGAGCATCCAGCTACCCCACCTTCTAAAATAAATCTGTAGTGGGCTTATACTAAAATTTACCTGAATAAATTCAAGAAATGTATTGGCAGTCAGTGTTTAATAACAAAAAATTGAACACATCTGATACTGTAATATTATGATTATGAATGATTATGATTAGAGAAATCTTTGTGTAAAACATTCATATTTATGTATAAATTAACACATCAAAGAAAAACCATGATATCAAAATTGAGATTGATGATCACAATTATCACATATGGAACAGTAAATTAAAGACAACATTTAAAATATCAATTTAAAATGGAATATCAAATGTCACAGAGACTAAAGTTGCACATCACATAATTATTCCAAAATAAAAGAGACGAAACATAAACGAGACAACATTCACATTGGTCTAAATTTGAATTGCTACAATTTGTTCCATTAGGTTTTGTCAATCATTTGTCCATAATCAGTTTCGGGAGAAGATGCCTCTCACTTACAAAATGTAGAGTATTTAAAGTGTTTTGAGATCCCATCTTCCTATCCCCTAGGATAGGATACAATCTCATGGGATCAAAATATTACAAAAATAGATGGCCTACAGTCACTCATAACTGAGTTTTTTATTTTCAAAAAATGGGTTTTGGAAAGAAATACTAATCATCTAAATCAAACATGTTCCACCTCAAAAAATCAGCATCAATATTTACCATCTCCTGAAAATGAAACAGGAACAAGTTAGATAATTTATTAACAACTAATTATTAATTTTTTATTTAAAAATGACTTGGCTACAGAATCTAAAAATTCTATAGCCAATCTTATCTTGGAAAACGAAATCTAATTTTAAACCGATTTTATTCAAAAAGATAACAAGAATGTAATAAGAGGGAAAAACCATTTTACCATTTTAACCAATGACTAAAAATGGATCAGCATAGCTCAGAATTGATTATGGCATTAACACTGTCTGCATTTATGATCACTATGTTACCTGTCTTCTTAAGACGTTTAGCTTGTGTCTCCTCATTTTCTATGAGATCATGATCTTATTTTCTCGGTAATTCACTGTGAGTTGTGAGTGTTTTAATCCGAGCTTGGAGGATGGGAATATCATTATAGTATCGTTCAATCCAATGTAGGAAGACCTCACATTGCACATGAGGAACGATATGTTGGCGAATTGTACAATCAAATCTAGATGTATCAACATTACCTGTTACGTGCCCTTGACCAATCCTAATGCCAGTGAGCCCATCTTTACCCTCGAGACACGGTGGAAGATTATTAACAGAGTCATATAGTTGAGAAGTATCAGATCTTTGACAATTTGGATCCTCTTCATCCAGGAAATCTTAAATTTCAAGATCTGAGACCTCATTGACCTCGATCGGATCGATCAAGATCAAATGAGGTTTATCTCGAATCCTTAAATTTCTCAAAATAAGGCGACCAACTCTTTTGTTCTGAAAACTTAGAGCCATGTGTTTTTGTTTTTCCTGATTGCGAGATTTTTTGATATCAGTTTTTACAGTGGCATTATGGCCAACATCTAATTCATGCATAGGGGTTTCAATCAACTTAGAACCAATAGCCTATTACTCATGTGAATACTGACTGGGCATTGCCTCGTCTCGAGGGTTTCTATTTAGAGAGTCTGGCTCGTTATTTAGAATGTCAAACTATTTTCTTATCAATGGTTCACCTAAAATAGGGGTTTCTACAGGAATGGTTGTAGCAAAGCCATTTCTAATTAAAATTCCATCCCATCAATCACCCAGGGTTGTCAAACGATGAATCAACAACATTTTAACTAAGTCATGGTGAAAGAGACTAGAGTCGATGCTTTGTCTCTTATACCTTTTAGACATTTTGTACAAGCTTCTCAATAGATAAAAGGGCACATTTAATTGAAAACCTATGAAATTCATAAGCAATCGTATATGATAGAGAAAAACTAAACCATAAAGACCCTCACAGGTCACAAATTTCTTAAGGATCAACAACAGACCATGCCATCTAGATTTAACCAAAGAAATAGGGATACTTTTCTCGCAACAATTGATTTTCCTGGAGGTCATGAAGAGGCTCCATGGAACTTCTTGTATTTTTGAGTTTTTGAACCACTTCTCTCCGGTGGATGGAAGCCCTGTGGCTTCACTCACAGACTCCTCGGTCACTTCTAACTAGATATCTCCAATTTTCACCCAACACCCATCGCAAGTCTACGTAAATTCCTTATTCACATGAAGGTTATAACCTTCGAACCTTTTGATGAAGGCATCTCAGCCCTAACCTCTTAAATCTTCGATTGCATCATCGTGACAGAGTAGTGCTTGGAATCCATTTGGCTTCAATCGAACAACAGGGGCAATTACAAATATGACTGGTCTGTGACAGGGGCAACTTGAAACAGTTATGGGTTTGGATGGTAGGAGTAAAATAAACCAATCTGAATGGATAAAATGGAAACAAACAAAACGAAGCCTCTATGCAATCATAGTCTGAACATTGAGGGTTTGGTCTGAGGTTTGACCATACCCGGTATTGAAACCTTGCGTACAGAGAATGAAAACCTATAACCCAAAATTAAAGGCTTATCAATTCATTATGCCAACAATATGGATCAAGTACAGGGTACAAATAGTTGCACATTAATTTCCATGACTAGCACGACCATATTTTTGGCAATGGGTTCAAATATATCAAAACAAAAATCTCATAATTCAAATGTAAAATTGTCTAAGCATACAAAGTTATATCAATACCCAAAACATTTTGAAGATAAGTCACACAAGTGTTAGATTTAGATTGGGTATAATTACGATGATATTTCAAAAGAATGGTCTGTATAGAAAACATAATATGAAGCTAAGTTTTCATGTTTGATTCATGCTTTCAGTCATGAATCAAACATGAAAACAAAACGAAAACGCAAACTTTAAAGAATCAATAAACATATTTTATAACCTAGTAATCATCTCAAAATGATAGTGTTTACAAGATGAGGTGGAGGCATCTACAGAAAGTGTCATTTGTCGTTCAAATAACGAAATTGTCTAGGGCTTCCAACAATGGTCACTTTCTGGGCGAAGCAGTTATCTTTGCATCACCAGAGAATTCATGTTAGGAGATATCAGAATGGTTGAAAATTAAATAATAGTCGATAGAAAGTCAAGCATCCCAATCAAACTCAAAAACATCACATAGTCTAGTGTCAAACATCCTTTTGTCCAAATGCAATTTGGTGACAAGTTTTAATTACGAGAGAGACGATATTTAGGCAAATAACTATGATATTGTTGACAAAGCCGCTATTGCAAGAAGGCATCCATAGCCTCGACAGGTTTCTCAATTAACCCACTATGACACCTCTACACTGTCCAAGAATGATCAATTCAAGATAAAGGACATTTTATGATTAATATCAAAATTTATACCTGATAATTTTCTTGAACCCGACATTGCCTCGTTGCCAGCAGGCCTGTTCAGTACCCTGGCGAATTTGTCTTGGCATCATGCATCCATTTACCCCCTTCTTGCAAACCTATTCAGTATCTCGGCGGGTTTACAGACACTTCCCACTGCTCTCTAGAAGTTATTTACAATTTGACTTAAATTTTATGATATTCAAGAGAGAGAGGTGATGCTGAAAATTTCAGATTCTGAAACACAACTTAATTTTTCACTTGATGACCTTCATCATGATCTGAATTTAGTTTTCTGATAAGAATAAATTTTTGAGGACAAGAAGGTGTACTTGATTTGTTTTCTTTAAAACCAGGGACAACATAAATCGTTTTATGGTGATCACATCTTCTCATGATTATAAAGTGAAACCAGGAAGACTATTCTGAACATGAAGTTTCTTTTTCTAGTCTGAGTTTTAGCCATTTACAACACTGATACTTTGAAATGACCTTGACTGCTACTTTATGATGAGACATTCTGGTTTCCTTTCATGAACTAAATGGTGACCTAGACATAAATTTATTCAGAAAACAAAACAAAAAAAGCAAAATGAAAAGAACCAAAATAAAAAAACAAAAGAAAATTTAAAAAAGAAAAATATGTACACAGGTGGATTTGGAATCATCAGAAAAAATACCTTTTGAGAGCTTGGCCATTCATTGGAAAATTTTCTGGCTATCCCTCCAAATTGTGTATATGGAAAGAGATGGGACCTTGTTTTTCAAAGATTATGAACAATCCCAACCACAGATTATGGAATTTGTTGTGTTCCCCTTTTCCCTCGTGGGGTTTATCCCATTTGAGAACCAAGTCTCCTACTCGAAGTTTTTTTCTGAAGAGGAGTTTGAATCAAACCATATTTTTACAATCTGTTGATGTTGATCCAACTTGTTCTTCGCTTGTGCTTTCACTTCCTCCAGTTTTAACAAGGCATTAATTCGACTTCCCATAGGAGGACAATCCTCTTCTTGGACTTTCTGTGATAATTGCAGAGATGGAAGTAAAACATGAGGAGGTAGGATTTCTTCTCTCTCGTAGACGAGAAAGAAAGGGGAATTACCAAAATATTTTTTTGGTGTCACTCTATCGACCCAGAATGCATTAAATAGCCCATGTTGCCAGTTCTTGTGATTTTCAGAAATTTTCCTCTTGATAATCTTGATCAAATTTTTGTTTGTTGATTCTGCTAGACCATTTCCTTGAGGGTAGCAGCTTGCAAAATATTTCAATTTAATCCATTTTTCTAAAGCGAACACATTAATATCCAAGGATGAGAAATAAGATGCATTATCAAAGACTAAACATTCGGGGATGCCAAATCTAGTAATGATATTCAAATTAAGGAAAGATACCACCTGATTCGTGTTTACCACTCTTAAAGGTGCGGCTTCGGACCATCTGGTAAAATAATTCGTTGTTGTAATGATATATTTGTGTTGTTGTGAGGAATAAGGGTTAATTGGTTCTATGATTTCAATACCCCACTGGTGAAAAGTTGAATCTACAGTAACAGGTTGCAAAGGGAATGTTTCCTTTTTTACTCGTCCATGAGCCTTTTGGTAGATTATGCATTTATGACAAAGTGCATGAACGTATTTAAATAATGTGGGCCAATAGTACCCGAATATCAACACTTTGTGAGTAGTGGTGTCTCCACAAAAATGATCACGAGCCTCACCTGCATGAAGTTCATATAGTACTTTCCTTGCTTCATCCTTTTCCAAACAACGCATAAGAACACCGTCAAAATTCTTTCAAAACAATACATCGTTTATTAATTGGAAAGATGCAGATTTTAGTCTTAATTCTCTTCTATTTTTAGGATAAAGATAGCGAGGAGAAAATCCATGTGTTAAATAAAATTTGATATCATCATACCAAGAATTAGCACCAACTTGCAAATAGCTAATTTGTTTTCCATTGTGTTGATTTACAGTTAGAGTGTTAATTTGACTTTCATGTTCTTCAACTGAATCAACAACTAGTTTACACAGTCCTTGACCTCTAACAATTTGTGCAGGGGTTATTTCGAGGTCATATTCTTGTAACGACGTCATCCAGTTTTCTCGTTTTTCACCCAATTCCTTTGTACCAAAAAGTTTCTCAGGTATGACCAAAAGTGTTTCACTGCTTTAAAAATAATATATTCCTATTGATCCACAATTGGGTAATTTATCTCTGCCCCTTTAAGGTATGAGATCATGAAGGTAATGGGTATTTCATTTCTTTCAACATTCTTTTCTGTCAACACAATAGCATAAGATCGATCAGAGGCGAAAGTGTAAAGAGTGAAATATTGGGAAGATTTGGGGCTCATCAAGGAAGGAGATTCTACTATCTCTTTTCTAATAGAATCAAAAGCTCAATTTTCTTCAAGTCCCCAATGATACTGAACATCCTTTTTAATTAAATTCTGTAAAGGCCTTACCCTTTCTGAGAAACTTGGGACAAATCTTCTGACGAAGTTAATTTTTCCTAAAAAGGATTGCATGGATTTTTTGGAAGAGGGAGGGGAGAGTTTAGCAATAGCTTGGGTTCTTCCTGGGTCAATAATCATTCCGTCTTTAGATACTATGAACCCAAGTAATTTTATTTTCTCTACCGCAAAGACTGATTTCTTAGGGTTGAGAGATATGTCGTACTTGCGGTATCGTTCTAGGACAACCCTAAGGTGAGACCAGTGATCTTTCTTGTTTTTAGAAAAAAGGGTAACATCATCAAGATAGACCACTACTGATTGATTCACGAGACCATGAAAGGCAATGTCCATTTCTCTCTGGAATTTGGCCCCGTCATTTATAAGCCCAAAATTCATCTTCTTGTAGGCATAAGTCCCCCATGGGGTATGAAAAGTGGTCTTGAGCTTATCTGGGGGAGACATGAGGACCTGGTTATATCCCTAAAAACCATCTAACAGAGATAGTCTTTTTGAACCAGATACCTGCTGAAGAATTTGTTCCATTGGAGGAACGGGATAGTTGTCTTTATCAGATGCTCGATTCAAGTTACGAAAGTCAACACAGAGTCAAATTTCATCTCTTTTCTTCCTTACAGGAACTAGATTAGACACCCATTGTGTGTGTCTCACTGGAAAAATTATCTTTGCATTTAGTAGTTTATTCAATTCTTTCTTGACAATGTGTTGTAATTTGGGGTGCATCTTTCTTAATTTTTGCTGAAAAGGTTGAGTTCGTGGTTTCATGGGGATGACATGTTGTATTATATTAGGGTCAAATGTTTTCAAATCATCATATCTATAGGAAAAAATGTCTTTAAATTATTTAAACAATTTAATAAAGGCAGATCGTTCTTTCTCGGAGCATCTTGTTCCCAAATTAATATTCTGAGGATTTTCCTTAGTCCCTAAATTTATTGTATCATAAGTCAAAGAAGAACTGTTCGTTTTAAAATTAACTAACCCTTTAAACTTATCATGCAAGTCATAAAACCTCTCTAGTCTTACAATGGGTTTGGGGATAGTGTTTACCATATCGAACGTCGATAAAGAAGATATAGGATCTTCTATTACTACGAAGTTGCGGAGGTTTTCATCGTGAGTGCCTTGGTAGATGATTGCACCTTGGAAGGTGTCCTCCATATGAAAAAAGTTGATGATTTGTTGGTCATCATCAAACACTCTCCAATTGGTGATGTTGTCTGAGATCGACATCCTGAACAACAATTCGATCGAAAATGAATTAGGCTAAAGACCGTCTGTGGGCAATAGTTTAGAAGCAACATTAGCCAATATATCAGCCTCCGAATTACTTAGTCTAGGAATGGAATTTATGTTAAATGCTGAGAATTTTTGCATTAAGCTCAATACTTCAGTTTGGAAACTTTTTAGATGTGGTGACAAGAAATGTATGGAGTTTCTTATCTTCCTGACCGTGATTTCTGAATCATCGAATACAATTAAATTTTGTACGTCCATATCTAGAGATTTCCTAAGCCCTTGTAAAAGTGATTTGTATTCGGAGGTTTTATTAGTGCACTCGAACTCTAATCAATAGGAAATGAAATTTTTATTACCTACGGGATCTACGAGTACACATCCTGCACCGAATCCTTCTTTGGATTTGGATCCATCAAAGTACAATGACCAGATATGATCTTCATCAGCAGTGTTTTGCACACTTGGCAAAGTTGATGATTGAGTATAGGTCATAATTTATGATTTCTTCCCTGGATTAGTGATAGGGGAAATTTCGGTCATGAAGTTACCAAAGAAGGTGTTCATTCCCTGCACTTTAAATGAATTAGTAGATGCAGTAAATGGTTTGTTTGCATCATTTAGATCCATCACAGTGTTCTTGAGATAGAGTTCACGATTTATCCTAATTTTATTGGGGTGTCCATTTCTCGGCAGCCACAGATGAGACCAATCTGTGGCAAAGTAACCATGCATCTATTCAGACCAGTCCCTTCTTAAAAAAAAACCATAGACTTCAGGGATTTCAGCAACAATAATGTCAATAAATTGGTGAACCTTAGGATTAGAAGATAACCTAACCAGAACATTCTTAAGTTCCCCGATTACCTTAACGTTTTTCTGATCAAGCTGAATGATTTTGAGATCAGAAGGTTGAACTTGTGCGTTAAGTTTTTGAAACACAGATAAAGGCATTACATTTGATGATGCACCAGAATCAACCATGCAATTATGTACATTTCTATTAAAAAATTTGAAACTTAACAAAAAAGGCGGGACATTTTTACAAGCGTTAACAACATAATTCTGTTGTTTTTTTGTCGTTGTCCCTAAAACAGTTTTATCTACATTTGATACAGTTTTTTCAGCTAGGTCCCTTTTATCTGGATGTTCAAATGTCGTTTTAATAGGAATATGTTTTGTTGTTTTAGAACTGATTTTTGCAGTTTTCTTGTTGCTAGGATCGTTGTTCTTACTTTTTTCTGCGATACTTTGAAGCATTTTCTGCAGAATAAGAGGAAATTTCAAAAGCTCAAAAACATAAATATTAGCCCTTAGTTTTTTTAGATCTTCAATTAAGTCATATTCTAAAAATGGGGCTACTGAACTCTGTTTTATTTTATCTTGTTTCGACTGTTTTGGAGGCACAATATTACTCACTTCAGAAGAAGGTTTTCTTTGTTTTTTTCTTCTTGTGTTGTAAGGGTGGACAGTTTCAAAGTTTTCTTGGAAAATACTGTCAGAGAAGTGTCTGAATATACTGGGAGATGAATCTTCTTCTTCTGGTACTTCTTCCTCATCTATGTCTTCATAACTTTCAGGAGGGGCAGAAGTAGGATTATCATGTGCTTTTAGAATAGTTTGCAAAGCATACTACAAGCTTTTGAAATTGAGACATTCAGTGGTTGGATTTGGTCGATTGGGAGGAAAAGGTTTTCTGAAAGGAGCTTTAAAACTTCCTTCACTTAAGGATGCCTCCTTGACTGATCTCTTCAAGTCCATGACTTGATTTGATAGTTTTTTGAAATCTTTCTACAAGCTTTCTAAGTCTAAAGTTTCAGGCTGACTTTTGGCATGGGGAGGCCCAGTAAGGATTTCTATTTTCTTTTTAGAGGATGAATTTATTTCAGCTTCACTATTGAGATTATATTTTAAGCTTAATATATCCTTTTTGATTTGGCTTGCCTCCTCAAAGGCTTCCAACGACGTTTTCTTCTTAGAACTTTTGACCCAAATTGCTATGTTGTTGTGTAGATCTTTGTTGTAATATGCAACAATTAGACTTTCAATGGGCATTGAATCTGTGGGAATTGGATTCTTTAATGTAAGAAAACTCTGGTTAAAATATTTTACTTTCTCTTTAGGGTTCATTTTTAGGCTGGAGAGCTCCATAACCAAGACTTCAGGAGATTTATCATCTCCAAAATTCTCTAAGAAACAAGTTTCAAACTTGTCCCAAGAGACAATGGTTTGGGGTTGTTGGGTGAAATAGCACATCGGGGCATTTCCCTCGAATGTATAAGGAAATATTTTGCATACTACATCTTCATGCTCTACACTTCGGAGTCTAATGGCCAACATAAACATTTTTATGTGATATTAAATAGATTGTTTAGAATCTGGATCAAATTTAGGAAACCATTTCTCTGGGTGTTTTGGAAATGGGTGTTGAGGCCCAGGTACAACCACGACATCTTGATCAAGCCAAGGTCTGGTGGGATTGTTTTGGTTTTCCATGGGCGTTGGTGGTGTCAAAGGATGAGATGATTCAGGAGAGGAACTGCCTTCATCAGATGACTCTCCTCCTGAAGAGGATGGAGATGAACTAGGAGGAGAAGGTGGGATACCAAACCCTCTAGCTCCAAGAATAGGGGATTTGAGAGTAGACCAGTTCCTTCAAGTTGTTATCCGAGAAATCTAAGGGTTGATTAAGAGGCTTTCTAGGTTGTTTGATACGGGCCAAGGCACTATGTGTCCTAATAAGTGACTGATGAACAATTTCTTGTACATCGTCCCCTTGAGGAGCTAGTGTTATTGGTTCAACGAGAAACTCAGGATTATCGTTTGAGGTAGTTCTTGTTTCAAGTGTAACATTTTTGTCTGAGCGACTATGCATTATGGAAGGGGAGTGAGTGTGTGGGGGATGAGTCTTGCACCTTCCATGTGCCATCAATCAAATCCAGGCCTTCCTTCTAACACCATTTGTTGACAGGAAAAATTGTCAAGTCGTCAACTGGAAGAATAGGTATGGTCCAGGGTTGTCTAAATAACCCAAGTCGTTTGGTGTAACCTATTTTGATGGGATTAATGGCTCTCTTAGCCAATCTAAGGTCCTAAAATAAAGAAAAGGAATAAAATAACTAATTTTAAGACTATATATATATTCTAATATAATTATTGTAAATCATATAAAACTTAAATTAACTAAGTTGTGAAACAAAGATGCACACATGGTCAAAGCCAATTTGAATCTCTCATGTTTCACTAATACATAACATGAAAGAAATTAGAAGCATGTGAAGCTAACATGTTGTTAGTTTGTTAAATGTGTCTGAGCCTCTATGCAAACAAGAGCATCCAGCTACCCCGCCTTGTGAAAGAAATCTACAATGGGATTATACTAAAATTTACCTGAATAAATTCAAGAAATGTATTGGCAGACAAAGTTTAATAACATAATATTGAACACATGTGATACTATACTATTATGATTACAAATGATTGCAATTAGAGAAATCTTTGTGTAAAACATTCGTATTTATGTATCAATTAATACATCAAAGAAAAACCCTGATATCAAAATTGAGACTGATGATCACAATTATCACATATGGAATAGTAAATTAAAGACAACATTTAAAATATCAATTTAAAATGGAATATCAAATGTCACGGAGACTAAAGATGCACATCACATAACTATTCCAAAATAAAAGAGACGAAACATAAACGAGACAACATTCACATTGGTCTAAATCTGAATTGCTAGAAGTTGTTCCATTAGGTTTTGTCATTCATTTGTCCATAATCAGTTCCAGGAGAAGATGCCTCTCACTTACAAAATGCAGAGTATTTAAAGTGTTTTGAGATCCCATCTTTCTATCCCCTAGGATAGGATAAGATCTTATGAGATCAAAATATTACAAAAATAGATGGCCTAGATCCACTCATAACTGAGTTGTTTCTTTTCAAAACAAAGGTTTTGGAAAGAAATACTAATCATCTAAATCGAACATGTTCCACCTCAGAAAATCAGCATCAAGATTTACCATCTCCTGAAAATGAAACAGAAACAAGTTAGATAAGTTATTAACAACTAATTACTAATTTTTTTATTTAAAAATGACTTGGCTACAAAATTAAAAGTTTTTGTAGCTAGTATTATCTTGGAAAATGAAATATAATTTTAAACCGATTTGATTCAAAAAGATAACAAGAATGTAATAAGAGGGAAAAACCGTTTTACCATTTTAACCAACGACTAAACATGGATTAAAACCGTTTTACCATTGATTATGGCATTAACACTATCTGTGTTTCTGATCACTATGTTACCTGTCTTCTTAAGACGTTTATCTTGTGTCTCCTCATTTTCTATGAGATCATGATCTTCTTTTCTCGGTATTTCACTGTGAGTTGTGAGTGTTTTAATCTGATCTTGGAGGATGGGAATATCTGTATAGTGTCATTCAATCCAATGTAGGAAGACCTCACATTGCATAGGAGGAATGATATGTTGGCGAATTGTACAATCAAGTCTGGATGTATCAACATTATCGGTTATGTGCCCTTGACCAAGCCTAATGCCAGTGAGCCCATCTTTACCCTCGAGACACGGTGGAATATTATTAACAAAGTCATACAGTTGAGAAGTATCAAATCTTTGACAATTTGGATCCTCTTCATCCAGGAAATCTTCAATTTCAGGATCTGAGACCTCATTGACCTCGATCAAGTTTGAAAACCTAGAGCCATGTGTTTTTGTTTTTCCTGATTGCGAGTTTTTTTTATATCAGGTTCTACAGTGGTGTTATGGCCAGCATATAATTCATACATAGGGGTTTCAATCAACTCGGAACCAACAACCTGTTTCTCATGTGAAGACTGATTGGGCATTGCCTCATCTCGAGGGTTTCTATTTAGAGAGTCTAGCTCGTTATTTATAATGTCAAATTGTTTTGTTATGAATGGTTCACCCGAAATAGGGGTTTATACAAGAATGGTTGTAGAAAATCCATTTCTTATTAAAAAACCATCCCATCAATCACCCAGGGTTGTCAAACGATGAATCAACAACATTTTAACTAAGTCATGGTGAAAGAGACCAGAGTCGAGGCTCTGTCTCTTATACCTTTTAGAAATTTTGTACAAGCTTCTCAACAGATAGAAGGGCACATTTAATTGAAAACCTATGAAATGCATAAGCAATTGTATATGATAGAGAAAAACTAAACCATAACGGCCCTCACAGGTCACAAATTTCTTAAGGATCAATAACAGACCATGCCATCTAGCTTTAACCAAAGAATAGGGATACCTTTCTTGCAACAATTGATTTTCCAGAGGTCATGAAGAGGCTCCATGGCACTTCTTGTTTTTTTAAGTTTTTGAACCACTTCTCGTCGGTGGATGGAAGTCCTATGGCTTCACTCACAAACTCCTCGGTCACTTCTAACTACATATGTCCAATTTTCACCCGACACCGATCGCAAGTCTGTGAAAATTTCTTAGCCACATGAAGGTTATAACCTTCGAAACTTTTGATGAAGGCATCCCAACCCTAACCTCTTAAATCTTTGATTGCATCATCGTGAAAGAGAAGTGCTTGGCAGTCATTCGTCTTCAATCAAACAACAGGGGCCATTACAAATATGACTGGTCTGTGACATGGGCGACTTTAAATAGTTTTGGGTTTGGGTGGTAGGAGTAAAAGAAACCAATACGAATGGATAAAATGTAAACAAACAAAACGAAGCCTCTGTGCAATCATAGTCTGAACATTGAGGGTTCGGTCTTGAGGTTCCACCATACCTGGTATTGAAACCTTGTGTACAGAGCATGAAAACCTATAACCCAAAATTAAAGGTTTATCAATTCATTGTGCCAGCAATATGGATCAATTACATGGTACAAATAGTTGCACATTAATTTCCATGACTAGCACGACCATATTTTTGGCAATGGGTTCAAATATATCAAAACAAAAATCTCATAATTCAAATGTAAAATCATCTAAGCATATTAAAGTTATATCAATACCCAAAACGTTTTGAAGATAAGTCACACAAGTGTTAGATTTAGATTGGGTATAATTATGATGATCTTTCAAAAGAATGGCCTATATAGAAAACATAATATGAAGCTAAGTTTTCATGTTTGATACATTCTTTCATTCATGAATCAAACATGAAAACAAAACGAAAACGCAAACTTTAAAGAATCAATAAACATCTTTATAACCTAGTAATCATCTCAAAATGATAGTGTTTACAAGATGAGGTGGAGGCAGCTACAGAAAGTGTTGTTTGTTGTTCAAACAACAAAATTGTGTAGGGCTGCCAACAGTGGCGACTTTTTGAGCGAAGAAGTTATCTTTGCATCACCAGAGAATTCATGTTAGGATAGATCAGAATGGTTGAAAATTAAAGAATAGTCGATAGAAATTCAAGCATCCCAATCAAACTCAAAAACATCACACAGTCTAGTGCCAAACGTCCTTCTATCCAAATGCAATCTGGTGACAAGTTTTAATTACGAGAGAGAAGATATTTAGGCAAATGACTCTGATACTAGTAACAGGGTCGTTTCTGCCAGCAGGTGTCCATAGCCTCGACAGGGATGTCAATGAACCCACTCTGACACCTTTACCCTTTCCAAGAATTATCAATTCAAGATGAAGGACATTTTACGATTAATATCAAAATTTATACCTAATAATTTTCTTGAACCCGACATTGCTTCGCTGCCAGTAGGCCTGTTCAGTACCCTGGCGAAGTTGTCTTGGCATCATGCATGCATTTATCCACTACCTATAGACCTATTCAGTATCTTGGTGGGTTTACAGACACTTCCCATAGCTCTCTAGAAGTTATTTACAATTTGACATAAATTTTATGATCTTCAAGAGAGAGGGGTGATGCTGAAAATTTCAGATTCTGAAACACAACTTAGTTTTTCACTTGATGACCTTCATCATGATCTGAATTTAGTCTTCCGATAATAATAACTTTTCGAGGACAGGAAGGCATACTTGATTTTTTTTTTTTAAAAATAGGGACAACGTAAAGAGATTTAATGCTGATCGTATCTTCTAATGATTATAAAGTGAAACCAGGAAGACTATTATGAACATGAAGTTTCTTTTGCTAGTCCGAGTTTCAACCATTTACAACATTGATAGTTTTAAATGACCTTGATTGTTTCTTTACGATGATACATTTTGGTTTCCTTTCATGAACTAAATGGTGACCCAGACATAAATTTATTCAGAAAACAAAACAAAAACAAGCAAAAAGAAAAGAACCAAAATCAAAAAACAAAAGAAAAATTAAAAAAGAAAAATATGTACAGAGGTGGATTTGGAATCATCAGGAAAAATACCTTTTGAGATCTTGGCCATTCACCAGAAAGTGTCTTGTTGTCCCTCCAAATTGTGTAGACAGAAAGAGCTGGGACCTAGTCTTATAGATATTACGAATAGTCCCAACCACAGATTCTGTAATTTCGGGTGTTCCTCTTTTCCCTCATGGGGTTTATCCCATTTGAGAACTAGGTCTCCTACCTCGAAGTTTATGTTTGAAGAGGAGTTTGAATCAAACCATATTTTCACAATCTACTGATGTTGATCCAACTTCTTCTTCGCTTGTGCTCTCACTTCCTCCAGTTTTAACAAGGCATTAATTCGACTTTCCAGAGGAGGACAATCCTCTTCTTGGACTTTCTACGATAATTGCAGAGATGGAAGTAAAACATGAGGAGGTAGGATTTCTTCTCTCCCGTAGACAAGAAATAAAGGGGAATTACCAACATAGGTTTTTTGTGTCACTCTATCGGCCCAAAGTGCATTAAATAGTGTCTTGTGCCAGTTCTTGTGATTTTCATAAACTATTGTCTTGATAATCCTGATCATTTTTTTATTTGTTGATTCCTCTAGACCATTTCCTTAGGGGTACTAACTGGCATAATATTTCAATTTAATCCCTTTTTCTAAAGAGAAAACATTCATATCCAGGGATGATAAATAAGATGCATTATCAAAGACTAAACATTGGTGGATGCTAAATATAGTAATGATATTCGAATTAAGGAAAGATACCACCTGATTCGTGTTTACCACTCTTAAAGGTGCAACTTCGGACCATCTAGTAAAATAATCAATTGTTGTAATGATATATTTGTGCTATTGTGAGGAAGAAGGGTTAATTGGTCCTATAATGTCAATACCCCATTGCTGAAAAGGTGAATCTACAATAACAGGCTGCAAAGGGAATGCTGCCTCTTTTACTCGTCCAATAGCCTTTTGGCAGATTATGCATTTACGACACATCGCATGAGCGTATTTAAATAACATGGGCCAATAGTACCCGGATCTCAACACTTTGTGAGCAGTGGTGTCCACCAAAATTACCACCAGGCTCACCCACATAAAGTTTAGATAGTACTTTCCCTGCTTCATCCTTTTCCAAACAACGCATAAGAACACCATCGAAATTCTTTCGAAACAATACATCATTTATTAATTGGAAAGATGCATAATTTAGTCTTAATGCTCTTTTGTTTCTAGGATCAAGATAGCGAGGAGAAAATCCATGTGTTAAATAAAATTTGATATCATCGTACCAAGAATTAGCAACAACTTGTGAACAACTGATTTGTTTTTCATTGTGTTGATTTACAATTAGAGTGTTAATTTGAGTTTCATGTTATTCAACTAAATCAAGGACTCGTTTACATAGGCCTTGACCTCTAAACATTTGTGCACTAGTTGTTTTGAGGTCATATTCTTGTAATGACGTCATCCAGTTTTCCCGTTTTCACCCAATTCCTTTTGTACTAACAAGTTTCTCACAGGCGGGTAAGGAACGATGACTTTAGTTCTGGATTTCAGCAGGTATGACCGAAAGTGTTTCACTACTTGAAAAACAGTATATGCCTATTGATCCATAGCTAGGTAATTTAGCTCTGCCCCTTTGAAGGCTGAGCTCATGAAGGCAATGGTTATTTCATTGCTTTCAACATTCTTTTGTGTCAACACAACAACATAAGATCGATCAGAGGCAAAAGTGTAAAGAGTGAAATCTTGGGAAAAATCGAGGCTCATCAAGGAAGGAGCTTCTACTATCGCTTTTCTAATAGAATCAAAAGATCAAATTTCTTAGGGTCCCTAACGATATTGAACATCCTTTTTAATTAAATTTGTAAAGGCCTTACCATTTCTAAGAAACTTGGGGCAAATCTTCTGACGAAGTTAATTTTTCCTAAAAAGGATTGCATGGATTTTTTGGAAGAGGGAGGGGAGAGTTTAGCAATAGCTTGGGTTCTTTCTTGGTCAATAATGATTATGTCTTTGGATACTATGAACCCAAGTAATTTACCTTTCTCTACCACAAATACTGATTTCTTAGGGTTGAGAGATATGTCATACTTGCAGCATCATTCAAGGACAACCCTAAGGTGAGACAAGTGATCTTTCTTGCTTTTAGAAAAAAATGGTAACATCATCAAGATAGACCACTACTGATTGATTCATGAGACAACGAAAGGAAATATCCATTTCTCTCTGGAAAGTGGCCCCGACATTTATAATCCCAAAAGGAATCTTCCTGTAGGCATAAGTCCCCCATGGGGTACAAAACATGGTCTTGAGCTGATCTGGGGGAGACATGAGGAACTAGTTATTTTTTGTTGAAAAGGATGATTTTGTGGTTTCATGGGGATGACATGTATTATAGTAGGGTCAAATGTTTTCAAATCATCACATGTCTAGGAAAAAATGTCTTTAATTTCTTTAAACAATTTAATAAAGGCAGATTGTTCTTGCTCGGAGCATCCCGTTCCCAAATTAATATTCTGAGGATTTTCCTTAGTCCCTAAATTTACTGTCTCATAAGTCAAAGAAGAATTGTTTGTTTTACAATTAACTGACCCTCTAAACTTATCATGCAAGCCATAAAACCTCTCTAGTCTTAAAATAGATTTGGGGATAGAGTTTACCATATCGGACGTCGATTCAAAAGATCTAGGATCTACTATTAGCGTGAAGTTGCATAGATTTTCATTGTGAGTGCCTTCGTCGATGAATGCACTTTGGAAGGTGTCCTCCATATGCAAAAATTTGATGATCTTCTAGTCATCATCGAACACTATCCAATTGGTGATGTTGTCTGGGATCGACGACTTGAACAACAATTCGATCGAAAATGCATTAGGATAAAGACCTTTTGCGGGAAATAGTTTAGAAGCAACATTAGCCAATATATCAGCCTCCGAATTACTTAGTCTAGGAATGGAATTTATGTTAAATGCTGAGAATTTTTGCATTAAACTCCATACCTCAGTTTGGTAACTTTTCATATGTGGTGACAAGAAATGTATGGAGTTTCTTACCTACCTGACCATGATTTATGAATCACCTAATACAATTAAATTTTGTACATCCATATCCAGAGCTTTCCTAAGCCCTTGTAAAAGTGCTTCGTATTCGGCGGTGTTATTAGTGCACTCAAACTCTAATCGACAGGCAATGAAATTTTTATTATTTGCGGGATCTATGAGTACACATTGATTGGGCCCCAACAAGCTGGTGGTTGGATGTATGTATTGTGGTGTGTTGTGGTACCAATCAATCCATTTGCGGAGTGAGACATCCCAGGTTTTTCCTGGCCGAATGGTATGGGTCTTAGGACATCAGGTAGTATTGTGTTTAAGTATCCTGACTATGCATAAATGAGATCATACTGTTGAGCCTTGCTGATGGTTTCCTCTTCGGTTTGGGGAAATGTGGAGGCCACATATTTGGCAAGGAGAGAGACGAGTGATCTGAGAAACCAATCAAGGCATTGTTCTTTGGTGGTTTTTGCTTTCCATAAACTACGTCGCCGACTCCATTCGTGAATGTGGTCAGCGATATGTGTGATTGAGGTCTGTTTAAACTCAGAGAGAATTTTGAGATCATTGTCATGATGAAATCGTAGTTGAAATAAGGTCAAAAATGTTTTGGCCAAGGATTCAAAAGTCATGTGGGACCCTGATTTTTCGTTCACATACCATTTGGTTGATGGACCTGTGAGTGTGCACTGAAATAACCTTAAACGAATGGAGTCATCCATGATGTTGTTTGAAGAGCACCATAAGTGGAAGGTCATGATATGGTTGGCGGGATATTCTCCCACCTTTCCTTCAAACTTGGGAATGTATAAAGGTAGTTTGGTAGGCATAGCGGGCCATGTGGGGTCATGCAATATAGGGTCATTTGTGAGTTTACTCAAATAAGGTATGTTGAGTGATGCCAAATATGGCATGTGGAGTGGTGGTGGAGGATTAGTTCCAGCCATCATATAAAGAGGTTGTGTACCTGACCCTTGAGGGGGGTTGTGTGGGGTTGTACTTCCCCCTTGAGAATAAGTTTTCACCTCGCTTCCTTGTAAAGGAGATCTAGTGGATGGTTGGCCTTGGGAATTGGACCCAAGTGAAGTGGAACCAAGAAAATATGATCCCAAGATAGTGGCGCTTACAGGGGTGTGAGAGGGTTGAGTCGGTGAGTTGGCGAGACTAGGAACTCCTCCTAGAATAGGAGGGAATTTTGCAAGAGTCTAGACCAACGAGGATTCTGTGGGTCCCCTATGATGTCCGACTAGCAAAGTGAATGTGTGCAAATGGTGATGAGAGAAATAAATGAACAAGAGATTTGTATATTTTGGACCTTCACAATATATCTCACAATCGCATGTAATCACAAGAGCATCATACATAAATCAAATTGACAAGAAGCATTCATGTGGGTAAGTGTATTTTGTCTGCGTGGGAGAAAAAAGAAAACAAATTCTCATGTCCTATAGAGACGTAACGTCCTTCCTCTCAAATAGCACTGGACCTTCCAATAGCACTCAATAGTGGGGTTTGAAGCCACTGGAAGAGGAACTAGTGAAGGATGAAATAATCAGTTATAATGAGGGGTAGAGGGTGCATATCCCAAAAGAGCTGGCGATATTTCCCAATAGCCACACAAAATATGATCAAGGTGCAATTGCAGCCCACAATTTCCACCTGGGTAGATGTCCTAAAATTTGGCCACTAGGTACCTCGATCAAAGTGTGACATTTGGATTTTCTCCCTCAGAAATCGTTCATGGGCTAGATCCCTTCCAAGAGGTGGGTGCCTCAAGGGGGGACACACAGAACAACCGGACCTCAGCATTCAACCCTTCATGGATATCTCACTGCCTTATGGTGTTAGGAACACTTGAATTAGAGGATTTTAAAGTTCCCTATTTGTCAACTTATAATGTTTGAAGATGTGAGAACCAGATAATGGGGGATTATTTGGATTCCTACCCCTAAGATCCTACTTAGACTAAAATATTTCTTTTGGAACCTCCTGTGGAGGAAAACTTAGTGCGTTTTTTAGAAAAAATTTAGATGTGGTTGTTTGAGAGATTGGGGGTGTGAACCAATATCGTTGATTTAAGTGGGTGTGGATAATTTCTTCAAGAAATAGTGGGACATTTCAAAATCCCTTTGGAGAAACCTACTTCAACCTCCACAGTTCATGATGAAATTATGTGAGTGAGTAGTGACTTTGTGTTTGAGAAAGTGAGAAAATGTGCCAAATTTTTAATAAGTTAGGTTTCACCTTGCAACATGTGGACTTCCTGTGGTCCTTACAAATCTTGATTCCCTATCTTTCTAGATGCCATTGGCACAACCTTGGGAAATTTTAAAATCCTTAAAGAACTAGCATGTGGATATGTGGGTCCTTACCAATACTTTAAAATCCCTAATGTGGTTTAATCTAAGAAATCGTTTGAACAACTATCCTAGATTGCAATCATGTGGGCATGTATGGACCCATTACTATAACCTTTAAACTCCCCTAGTGATGTAAACTAAGAAAGTATCTTAAAAAACTATCCTATATTTGCAACATGTGCACTCGAAATAATGTCCCAAAAGGGCTGGTGATATTTCCCAATAGCCACACAAAATCTGATCAAGGTGCAATTGGAACCCACAATTTCCACCTGGGTAGATGTCCTAAAATTTGGCCACTAGGTACCTCGGTCAAAGTGCGACATTTAGATTTTAAACCTCAGAAATGGCTCATGGGTTAGATCCCTTCCAAGAGGTGGGTGCCTCGAGGGGGGACACACAGGACAACTGGACCTCAGCATTCAACCCTTCACGGGTATCGTCCTGCCTTATGGTGTTAGGAACACTTGACTTGGAGGATTTTAAAGTTCCCTTTTGTCAACTTCTAATGTTTGAATATGTGAGAACCAGATAACGAGGGGTTATTTGGATTCCTACCCCTCAGATCCTACTTAGACTAAAAGATTTCTTTTGGAAGCTCCTGTGGAGGAAAACTTAGTGAGTTTTTTAGAAAACATTTAGATGTGGTTGTTTGAGAGATTGGGGGTGTGAACCAATCTCGTTTGATTTAAGTGGGTGTCGATAATTTATTTAAGAAATAGTGGGACATTTCAGAATCCCTTTGGAGAAACCTACTTCAACCTCCACAATTCGAGATGAAATTATGTGAGTGAGTAGTGACTTTGTGTGTGAGCAAGTGAGCAAATGTGACAAATTTTTAATAATTTAGGTGTCACCTTGAAACATGTGGAATTCCTATGGTCCTTACAAATCTTGATTACCTATCCTGATAGATAACATTGGTACAACCTTGCAAAATTTTAAAATCCCTAAAGAACTAGCATGTGGACATGTGGGTCCTTACCAATCCTTTAAACTCCCTAATGTGGTTTAATATAAGAAATATTTTGAATAACTATCCTATATTGCAAGCATGTGGGCATGTATGGGCCCATTACTATAACCTTTAAACTCCCCTAGTGATGTAAACTAAGAAAGTAGCTTAAAAAACTGTCCTATCATTGCAACATGTGGGCATGTACGGGCCCTTGCAAATTTAATATGCTTTGAAAAAGAAACTAAGAGGAGCCCTAGGGGGGATTTTTCCTCTCCTAAAGATTTTAAGGGAGATGAAATGTCTCCTTAATCACATTTCTAATTCTCAAGATCACACTATGGTGCGAGAGAAGAGCACACTTAATGATTAAATTTTGATTTCTGGTCCCAATGAAAGTGTTTATATATGTGATAGTAAATGATCTCAACTTAACTTTTACAATCAAAACAAGCCATCCATGTGGCGAATCAAAGAAAAAGAGGAGAAATATGGTTCTTTTTAACCCCCTAAGTGCCTATGTTTTGACTAACCCTTCATGTGGAGAGGGAATCTAATTTTAGTACTTTTACAAATTGCATAAAAGCAAGATTTCGAAGGCTAGGGGCCTTCAAAAATCACAAAAACTATTACAATTTCAAGTTTCTTGATAGATGCGTGGGTTACAGTTCAGACAGAGGCACAGTGGGCACATAATGCACAGTGAACAGAAAAACTTTGGGTGCACTGTGTGAAGAATGTGCAGAGAACAAAAACGTTGTGGGCGCACAATGCTCCGAATGCGTGTCTATGGGCCGAAATACCTGCGCACGTTCCAATATGCATTAGGGGTGGGGGGGATTTTAAGTGAAATTGTCCTCTTCCAGCTCCAAACTTAGCTCTTTGCAGGCAAGGCTAGGCCGGTTATGATCCCTGCAAGGAAAATGGATCAAAAAGAAGTTCTCAAACAACCCAAATAGGGAGGAAATTGATACCTTATCCCTAGTATGGTCACCAATCTGTTGTGTCCCTTCCATCACTTGAATGAGAAAAAGAGGGGCACTTTCAAGTCTAGTTGGGTCTGCTAGATAGGACAGGGGTTAGTGTATGAATCAAACAATTCAATGACATGAAATAAACAAATAACTAAGCTAACATCAACTAAAGAAATGAAACTAAAATGCATGAGGGAATTAGAACCAAAACTAATCAAACAAATGACCAATAATCATGCCACCAATGGAGAAGTATATTAGTGGGAAAACACCGTAGAGAAAGGGGGACTTGTGGATCCCCTCGTCCTCCTTGGGAGGGCTCTTGAGTCCCCTATCTGAGAGCTATTCTTACAAATGGTAAACTAGAAATCAACTGGTGAAGCAATCCAATCTTATTCCATCAATAGGTGAGGTGAATAACTTAATGAGATGTTTCTAGTATGCTCCAAGAAGAAAATATGTTTCTTGTAGGAGAATAGAGGAAGCATAACAATACAATGGGATTCTTGAATTGTAAGTGCACCCATGGAATCCTTTTATAGATTCTCTTTGAGGTAATATCCAACCGATCTTTAGTGTGAACAAGGGGCCCTTTAGGGCACCCTTGGGTCTTTGACCATCCCCCCACTTAGATTCATCTCGGATTTGAGTGTCAAATCAAGTTGGGAGCTGGTCCATAAGTGGGTGGGGGGCCAACAAGAACCATAAATGAGTCGTTCACAGGTGTGTGCAGAGTTTCTCATACACAGTCGTGCATATGCCGCATTGTGTGCTCTATGGGATTCTTTGGCCCTTGCATTGTGTGCGCTCTTCCTTTGTTGGTTTAGCGCATGCCAATTTTTTGACCAGTTGTATAGTTTTTTCCTCTTGGAAAATTCTTTCTTGGTGTTGCAGGTGCATTAATAGGTGTTTGGAGATGTTGTATTCAAGTAACCATTTGTAGACGAAATTTCAGTGATAACAATAATACCAAGGAGTCCACAATTCACCATGGATGTAACTTGCATTAATTCCCATGAATTTACATGGGAGGTGCTTCTCAACTAACCAATTATTCCTTTCTTTAATATTTGACTTCAACTTCAAGCTAAAGGGAAATTACAAGTATATTCCCCCCAACATAGTTCAACAAGGTGGCTTGAGGTTATTAGCATATGAATACCCTTATGTTACCCCTCAATAATCCCACTCATTGTATCATGTCCAATATGCATGATCTCCCCATGAGTTAGTTGTGCAGCTTTATTTATTAAATAATTTATACATTTACAATGTTTATATGCCATGGAATGGAAATAATTAATCATGATTAATTACATATAATCAGGAGATTAAAAAAGTGGTGTTAAAATTGGTTCCAGATAGTGCCGCAACAATTTAAGGTTGTATCATTCCTTGATTTAATGTTATTAATATACTGAGAACTCTCTTTTTTGTCCCAATCTTTTTTTTTTTATTTACTTTTGTAATATCTACGCATTTGATTATCTTGAAACCGACATATTTGATCCTAGTTAGTATAGTTAAGATTTAGTTGTTGTAACTACCTAATTTGAATATTTCTTTCTCTTTATGTGTAGGTTGTCGAAGAAATATTTGGAGTGAAATACTGGAGCAGGGATTATCAAAAGGAATATTCTCCAAATGTTAGGATATGAGTTAGTCATATTTTCACTCATGAGTAGTTAGTTATTTTGTTATGAATTCTTAACTCCTTCTTGTGGATAGAATTAGTTATCGAGGTGCATTCTCTGTGTGATATTCTAACCTAGATCACAAGGTATTTATCCCTGAAACAATGGAGGATATCATTAGTAAATAAGGCCTTTTTGGTAGTGTGAACACAATTGTTGTCAGAAGGATTACTAGAAGGTTTTGCATACTATAAATTTCCTTCTATATAATGTTCTTAGGCGATAGAAAGTACTATATAAATATATAGAATCATTTGTAAAATGTGTTTGGGAAATCAGTTGTAATCTAATATTTTCTTTATTGTAGGTTTCCCCCTCGAAGAGGGAAGAAAAGATTTCTTCCATATCAATAAAGATGTCACATTTTTTTCATATTATCCATTGTTCATGATATCCTATTCTTTATTCAATATATCAAAGTAATAAATTTGATTTGTGCTTTGAATATTTCTATTTAGTACATCACAAGTTGTATCCGAGCTATTTCTTGGCACCATTTTTAGAGAAACCTCTTTTTCCAGGTTAGATATGTGTTCCAATGTCTATAAATAACATATATATCTATCATTAATCAGATAAATATGCAGTAGGGGAAGAATACATGCAATAAATACAAGAGTTTCCACCAGGTTAGAAACCTTTTTAACCCTTATTTGCACCCCTTTGAGTAGTACCACATCAAACTACACTTGTATATATAATTCGCTTCCATGTACACTCTGTTATATCAGAAGTTCTATAGGTGTCTTGAAACCAAACTTAGATTAGTCTATTGAGTTCCTGACTACTATAGTGGCACTAAGAATAGAACTTTAGAATATTACTCTTTTGTACCTGGGTAATCAAGTAGTACGACTAAGGGTATGATTGAACCTCCTTAGTTAGAGCCCTAATATATTGGACCGAGTAATACTGTTGGACCCTACAAGTATATCAAAGAGTTATAACATAGGGAAATCCTTTATCCTTAAGACCCTTGCAACCCTAATTCTTTCTATTAGTCTAGAAAAATTTGAAACAATGGTATCTCTTGAAATTTTGATCACTGGAAACCCTTCTTCCTATTTTCTCTTTGGTAAATTCCTACATAATCTTCAATATTAATAATTTGAGCATTCTATCAACCCAATATTTCCTAGTCTAGAGTATAATTCCACAAAAGTTAAAAAAAAAAAAAATAGTATAAAGTGGACCCACTAACACCCTTATTTGGGACCTCTCTCAATAGACTCCTAGAATCACATTGATCGCAGTGGTACCCCTCTTCCATGATATTTTTTATGTGGACACACTTTCACCATTATTAACTTTATATTTCAATAGCTCTAGAAATTCACACTGATCACATTCCTACAACTCTTTAGTAAGTAATTTTTTTTGGACCCTCTATCCCCATATCCCTAGCCCTACCCTCCCATTCCCTTTTTTCTTATGCACCCCCCACTCGATGGCCAACCAAAACTAAGAACTTCGCAACCATGTTTTGAATGTGGAATAGATATCTGAAGCCTTGGAAACCAAAATCAAGAAATCTCAAGTTGATACCGAAAAAATGTTTTCTATATATAAGGACCAACTTTGTACACTTACTACCAAGCTCAATGCATTGGATGACATGCAGGATATCCTCTCTACATTTCTTACAAAATTGAAAGATGCCAAATACCAAAAATATCCCTTATACCATGAAGGATTTGAATCCTCCCATGCCATGGAGATTCACTCTAACACACTTTTTCATGATCCATGCCTTCCTAAAGTGGATGTGATTAAATTTGATGGTTCAGACCCCACTGTCTAGGTCTCTCAAATGGAACACTATTTTTGATTGCACGGCTTCACCAATGACTTAATGAAACTTTGTGTCGGTGTCTTATATTTAGATCTCAAGCATTGGAAATGGTGGCAATGGCATAAAAATTCCCATAGAGGTTATATATATTGGACTCAATTTGTCACATATATTTATGAGCATTTTGACATTGATACTCATCATTTGGGCCACTTAACCAAGATTAATTGTTTTTATATAGTTGAATATTACATCTTTGATTTTAGATAATGTTTTATTAGTGGTCTAAAGGAAGAAATCCATTCTCATGTTTTAATGGCTCGCTGTAACACTTGGGTCAAAACCACTCACTTAGCTAGGGAAGAACAATAGGTGGTTACTACTCAAATAAATAAATAAAACTTTAACCCCTGCCCTTTTCACACCAATCCTTCTCTTTCATCTCCTCCTCTCAAGATCCACAAATTAGCTAGGGATGAAATGTTGAATGTAAACTTAAAGGCCTTTATTGCAATTCTGATGAAAAATATTATCTTGTATGTAAGGAGAAGAAACTTTTTATGGCCATTTTTTAATACATTTAAAAATATGATGGTTATTATCTCCCCCAAGAACCTATTCCTTAGCCAGATGATACATTATTCCTTATGATCAACTTGTTTTGGAACCCAACCCTCTCTCCATTCCTTCATTAGTAATTTATCTCCCCAAACTATTAAAAAATTAGCTATATCAAGCACCGTAAAGTCATTGTCTTAATTGAAAACAAAAACAACCATAATTGTATTCCTCGTTGCGTCGCCCAATAGGCACATTGACATATACATGCTGTGAAAAAAATTTAAATGATGATTTCTAATGGTGGCTCCATGAAGTGTGGAGGTTGTTGTGAAAATGTGTGCCTTCAAATTGGAGATTATTCTTTGAAATCCCACATATTTTCCATTGAAATCAGTGGTTGTGAAATTGTTCTGGGTGTTGAATGATTGCATACATTAGGTCCCATAACCATGGATTTATAGGAGTTATACATGAGCTTTCAAAAATATGTTTACCATTACACTCTCCAAGGAATCACTATAGGTTCTCCAGATATTTTCAGCTCATAACGTATAGAAAACCTCCTCAAGAAATATCTTGTTGGCATTCTCTCCTAGTTTCATGTTATTCAAGCCTTTGAGACCCCTTCCCAACCTATTCATCCTAACATGTAGTCCCTCTTAACCAAATACCAATCATTTTGAAAATCCCCAAGACCTCCCACCCTCCTATGGTTCCCATGATCATTCCATCCACTCATACATGGTAGCTTCATATCTAATGTTTTCCCTTATCTCCACCCCTTTGTTAAAAAAACTGAAATTGAAAATAGTATTCAAGAATTTTTAGCTATGGGTGTCATATTCCCTAGTACAATTCCTTATTCCTCCCTAGCGGTCAAGGTACTAAAAAACTAAGGCACTTGGTGCACGTGTCCTGATATTCATTTTCTCAACAAAATCACCATCAAGGACACGTTTCACATTCCAGTTATTGATGATATTTTGGATGAACTTAACAATGCACAATTATTTATCAAACTTGATCTCCATAGGCTATCACCAAATTCATATGAAATAATTTGATATTCCCAAACTACTTTTCAAAATCACGAATTCCATTATGATTTCTTCGTGATGTATTTTGGCATTAATAATTCACCCTCCACCTTACAGAGTCTCGTGAATCATATTTTTAAACCCTTTTTGCATCATTTTTTCCTAGTCTTGTTTTATGATATCCTCATCTACAAAAAAAATTGGTAGGACCATGCTACCCATGTAAAATAGGTTTTACAACACCTTTATAATCATCAACTATTTCTCAAGAGGTCTTAATGTTCCTTTGGAATTTCTGAAGTTGAATATTTGGGACACATTGTTATTAAGGATGGTGTACAAGTGGACCTAAAGAAAATTGAAGAAATGAAGGATTGGCCATGTCCTACAACTCTTAAAAGTTTATGAGGTTTCATTGGTATAATAGGGTACTATAGAAATTTCATCCAGAACTATGTAAATATTGTGGCTCCTATCATTTCCTTACTTAATAAAAATTCTTTCAATTGGAATGCATTTGCAAATCAAGCCTTCTAGGAATTGGAAGATGTTATGTGTAACACTCTCGGACTTTCGTTTCTTGAATTCACTAAGACTTTGTATTTGGAATGTGATCCCTATGGAAAATGAGTAGGAGCAAGTCTAATGCAAGAAGGAATACCCTTGGCCTATACCAATAAATATCTTTGTGACAGACACTTGGGTAAGTCCACCTATGAAAAATAAATGTTGGCCATTTTGCATGTTGTGAATATTTGGCATCCTATCTATCTTGGGAATTGTTTCCAGATAAAAATTGATCATCATAGCCTCAAATATTGGATCAAAGGATTTCATCACAATAAAAATAGAAATAAGTTACCAAAATTCTATGCTATGATAATGAGATCATTTACAATAATGGTAAGGAGAATGGGGTCATTGATGATCTTTCTAGAAAATATAAAGAGGAAGGGTCCCTCTTTTCACTCTTATTCCTTCCATTTGATTGGGTGACTGAAATATATAATGAATGTTTCATCGATCCCAAGATTGTTATCCTGATATAACAAATTCAACATGATTCTATTGTATCTCCTAGATACAGTTAGCACAATGATGAACTTAGTTATAAAGGGTGTCTTTGTTTGATCAAGCAATCAAAGTTTAAATCCACTGTTCTATATGAACTCCATGCATCCCCAAAAACATGTCATTCTAGTTTTCATAAAAGATATGAATGGATCAAATGTTCCTTCTTTTGGGAAGGAATAAAAAAATACATATGCACCTTTGTGGTTGAATGCTATATTTTCCAATGAGACAAGGGAGAAAAAATGAAGACTCGGGATGAACTACAACATTTACCTATTCCACCTACTGTATGAATATATGTTTCTATGAACTTCATTGTGGGGATTCCTAAATCTAGAAATAAATTAATGATTATGGTTTTGGTCAATCAACTTTATAAATATGCTTATTTTTGTTCCCTCCAACACCCCTTTAAATACTCCAGAGTTGGTCAATTATTCATGGATAATATATTCAAACTACATGGTATGCACGAATCTATTATCACAGACCATGATACCACTTTCACTTGTAACTTATGGAAAGTATTGTTCAATCTATAGGGAACCCGATTGAATATTAGCATTGCATATCACCCCTATATCGATGGTGAAATGGAAGTTGTCAACAAGTGTTTGGAAGCATGTTTCATGTTCTTCACTTCATAAAAAAAGTATCAATGAGATCAATGGTTTCCCATAGTTGAATCGTGCTACAATAAAACTTATCATGGTTCCAATCGCATGATCCCATTTTAGGCAGTCTATGGCCAAAATTGTACATTTTTATTATCTTACCTACTAGGTGTCTCCAAGGTACAAGAGGTCAAAAAAATACTTACAACTAGGGATGACATTCTGCACGCTCTCAAAGATAATCTAGTCATGGATTAGAATGAGATGAAGCAATAGGCTGACCAACATTTCTATGAATGTGATTTTCAAGAAGGGGATCAATTCTTCCTTCATTTGCAACCATACAAATATAATTCCCTCAAATAATACCACCACCAGAAGCTAGATCCAAAATTTTATGGCCCCTATACAATCCTCATGCATATTGGGTAGGCGGATTACAAATTAGCACTTCCCAATGACTATAATATACATCTAGTCTTTCATGTCTCATTATTAAAGAAAGTAGTTTGATCCAATTTTATTGAATTGGATGAAGAAGGTTTCATTTGGTTATAGAAGGAGGTCATCCTTGAAAAATGAGAGCATCGTCTACGCTAGCACATGCTACATCAAGTTTTAGTAAAATGGAAGGATACCCAACAAAAATATGATACATGGGAACCAACGGTCATTTTGTATCACTTTCCACATATCAAGACTTGAGGACAAGGCCACCTTTTAAGGGGGAGGACATGTTATGGTGATAACCTCCCAAACCCCTAAGTATATATATTATTATGTATTTCTATGTATGGAGGCCATATTTAGTAAATAAGGCCTATGTAGTAGTGTGAACAAAATTATTGTAAGAAGGATTACTAGAATTGTTTGCCTACCATAAATTTACTTCTGTAGAATGTTCTTAGGGAGTATAAAGTACTATATAAATGTATAGAAGAATTTTTAAAAGGTGTTTGGGAAATCATTTGTAATATGATTTTTTCTCTATTGGAGGTTTCACCCACAAAGAGGCAAGTGAACATTGCTTCCATAATAAAGGTATCACATTTTTCTCATATTATCCATTGTTCATGCTATTTTATTTCTTTCTATGATATATATGAGTAATATCTATGATTTATGCTCTAAATATTTCTATTTGGTACATCACAATTTGGGTAAGAAGTGATATGAGTAGGAAGTTGAGGTCTCTATGGAGGTTTATTTACACGCATCTGTAAAACAATTTGCGGGGGTAATTGTGATTGTGGTTGTGGAAATTGAGGTTGCTATGGAAATTATGTAAATTGTGGGGAGAGTTATTGTTGACTCGCAAAGAATGAATTCATTAACTCTACTAAAAAATATGTTTATTTTGGGGAAATGGGTGGAACCTATAATGAAACAAATAGATAATTCTTTAGATAACCAAAGAGGGGATAAAATTTCGAAGAGAAAAGTGGTTTCTAAGGACAACATTACAAAAATTAAGAAAAGCGCACAGTAATCATAACATCATAGTGCATATTGGATCTTGATATATCCATATGATATCAACTTGATTGATTGATGATAACGACCCAAGGGGTTTTCTATTTATATACGTAAGATATAACCAACTTCCACATAATCGAGAAGATCTTGTCCACATATAACCATTGATTGTTAGAGTTGACTCCATCAAATCCACATTGTCGAGTGATCTTGACAAGGATGCTTGAACCAACTATCCATGTTCCCAACTTGTAGTCGATTGTTCAGCTGGTTGATCCATCACCTGATTATCGTTGACTATTGGTCGACTATCTGAATGACAGGCATGTTGACTACTCAACTGTATGATGTATAGATATGGTCAATCACCCAACCGAATGTATCCATATGTAGGTCAACTTCGCAATCGACTGAATCTAGGATAAGTGTGATGAACCATCAATGCTTGGTGTTCCAGCACCCCCCATCAACACACGTATTTGGAGATTCACGAGGTGAAATTACATCACCATGGAACCCCCCATAAATGCAACATCCTGAGGCCCAAGCATCATACATATATTGATAAATATAGCTTCAACTAAAGGTTTGGTGAAGATATCAATAACTTGATCATTTGTTCTACAATGTTCAAGTGATACAATGCTCTCATGAAACAAATGTCATAAATAATGAGCACAAAGCTCAGCATGCTTCATATTACTATGGGAAACACAATTTTCAGCACCATGTATGGTACTTTTATTATCACAGTATATTGTAGTCGATATCTAAATAAGAAGGACAAATTCTCCCAAATGTTGGTGCATCCAAACTACTTAAGTACCTGCTTGAATGAAACCATGATATTTTTCTTCTGTAATCAACAATGACACTACCTTCTACTTCTTGCATGACCACACCAATGGTCCAATTCTTAATAGAAACACATAGCCAAAAGCGGACATATGTGATCATTTTCACCAACCTAGTCAAAGTCAGTGAAGCTGACCAACAAATATAAAATTCGACAATACTTGATACCAAAATGAGTGGTAACTTTGAGATAGTGGACAATTATTTTGAATTATTTCCAATGGATTTCTTTAGGGTCCTATATAATCTACGAAGCCACACTAATAGAAAAGGAAATGTTAGGTCAAATATGAGTAAGATAAATAAGACTATCGAACAATTGTCGATAAAGAGTAGCATCGATTGTGAGTGTTTGACAAGTTTTGGTGAGATTTACTCCAGATTGAAAGGGAGTAGCACAGGGCTTACAATCGTCCATCTTAAAATGTGTCAAAATATACATCGCATAATTAGACTAAGAAATGAAAAATCCATCACATAGTGGTAATACTTGACGACCCAAAAAATAATGAAAAGTACCAAGAAGTGTTATGTCAAATGAGTCAACAAGATGTTTCTTCAATATAAGGATGAGATCATTATTATTTCCAATAATGAAGAGATCATATACATATACAAAAAGAGTCAAAGTGTCTCCATTGGTATGGAGTACATACAAGTGATCATATTCCCAACATTTGAAACCAAGTCAAAGAAACAAATTGTTGATCTTAGCATACCAAGCTTAGGGAGCCTACTTCAAACCATAAAGTGACTTCTTAAGTAAAAAACCAAAGGTATAATCTGTAAAAAAATATAGGTGTTTGTCCCATGAAAATTTATTCAGATAGGTATCCATGAAGAAAAACACTCTTCACATCTATTTGATGGATTTTCCATCCAAAACGAGCAGTAAGGGAAATAATCAATTGAAAAGAGTTCATATTTGAAACAAGGGAAAAAGTTTCGATGTAGTCGATGACTTCTTGTTGAAAAAATCCTTTCGCAACTAGGCATGCTTTATGTCACTCAACAACACCTTCAGAGGTAAATTTGTTACAACATACCCATCAACACTTGACAATGTTGTTTCCTTATGGTCGAGGATATACGTCCCAAGTGTGATTCTTTGACAAAGAATCAATTTATTTTTTCATAGCATGTTCCCACTCTGGACATCCTTGAGTATCTGAGTAGGAAACATGAGTAGAAGTTTCAAGCACATGAGTCATCAAGGAAATGTTGACATGTTTTTATTGACTTTGAGTTTGTTGTTCAGAGGAGACATCACCGACATCAACTCTAGAAAATTCAATTTTCTTAGTAACCCATCTGGTTAAAAAAGAAACAAGTGAAGTGTAGTTCACTACATCAAGTCAATCAGAAGTTGGAGAGTTTTCATTCAACAAAGGTGGTAGACTAGTCAAAACAAAGATTAACAAACTAGTCAACATAGAGGTTGATGGTCGAGTCAAAATAGGAACAAAGTTTGACTATCTAGTCGAAGGATAGAAATATGGAACATGAGAACCGATGTCAAAGACAACATCAAAGGGATCATCCTACAGTAATCTAGAGGAATCATTCAACAAATTAATGCTAGAAGACGTCTCATCAAACCAAACATTTCGATAATGATTTTTCATTTGATAGGATCAAACAATCAATAATATTTTGACTCTTCAGAGTAGCCCATCATGATGCAATCATGACTCTTTTCATCCAACTTATTTTTTCAATCATTAGAAATATGACCCAAGGAAACACATCTAAACAAATGGAAGTGGTAAAATGAAGGCTTCTTTCCAAACCATCATTCGACTAGATTCATGGAAGGAACAACTTGATTTTGAAATGTGATTGAGTATATAGTTTGCACAATACTTCGCTTCAACCTAGAAGTGAGAAAGAAGATATTTATCCTTCAAAAGGAATCTAGCCATTTTTGCTAAATTTTGATTCTTTCATTCTACAATGCCATTTTGTTGAGGTGTGGGAGGAACCAACTACTGCTAGCTAATACTAGATTGAACTAGATATTCTTCAAAAGGTTGATTTACATCCTCACCACCTTTTTTTGATCTCATGCACTTGATGGGTCGTCCACATTTATTTTCACCAAAGGCTCGGAACTCCTTGAACTTTTCAAAGACAAGGTTCTTATTCTCCAGAAAATATATCCATGTGAAATGAGAGAAATCATTAATGAAAGTTAAAATATACCTTACACCTTCTAGTGAAGGTAGATTGATGCAATAGACATCACTGTGAACTAGTTCGAGTACGTTTTGTGCTCACCACACTTTACCAGAGTCAAAAGGTTCTCGATGATGCTTTCTAAGAACACCTCCTTTATATACTCCTTCAGGGAGAAACACTTTAGGTAAGAATACAACCATGTTCTGAGTTGTCAGTGCCTACATAATTCAGAAATTCAGGTGTCTGATTCATCCATGCCAAATTCAAATTCGCTCATCAGTGTGAGAAACAAGAGCATGAGATTCACCATCAGGTTGAGTCATGCCACACAATTTATAAAGACTTCCCTTTCGGTCGAGAATCCCTCTAGAAACAATTGAATTACCTTTATTCAAATCATGGACATAGAATCGATCTAGAAAAAATTCCAAAATATTACATGTCTGTGTTAATCAAGAAAGAGATAATAGATTGTAAATAAGGTTTAGAACATGATAGACATCGACAATTTTTCCATGTCGACAACTAGCATCACCCTGACTAGGAACATTCATAGAAAAAACATCAACAACACATATTTTCATCTCCTTAACTTCATCCAACCACATGAACAAGGAGGCATCCTTAGTCATGTGATGAGTGCACCTAGATTCGACTACCCATTCATTCTGTGCAAAATGAGACAACAAGGCATGAGAATTTATGACTTGGAAGGTGAAAGTATTAGCGGGTTGGATTTCAAAGGACATGTTTCCTTCTAGGCATTTAACCTTCTCCTCTAAATCGTCTCTCTTCTTATAGCATACTTTCTACACATTTCCATTCTTTCCACAGTACTGATGTGTCTTCTTCTTTCGACTTCACTTGGGTGCATATGTATATCTCTTAGGTTTATGGTCGTGTCATCCAGGTCTTTGTGTAGAGGTATCAAACTCTACTCTATCCTTGGGATCCAAAGTGATATTTCCCTTGAGAAAGTGGGCTTGATGTTTACCACATATTTCCTTCTTAAATAAACCTATGATGATCAATAATTAAAGGGCCACTTAACGCTTCAAAGGTGTAATCCTTACCATCTTCCTTGTGTTCTTGATAGTTGGTGTAGAAATTAGACATCAATACATCGAATAGTTTTTCGAAATTTATCAGTACCAACTCGATGAGTTGTCCATCCTTCTTCTAATAGTTATTTCCTTATTCACCCAATTTCAACTAGATTTATTTGACACACATCAAATAGTCCTATATAATGTCAAATAAATAAGGATTGATAGAGATTAAATCTTTCTCTAACTTCATGACATCGCTCTCATCGAATCGTTCGAATAACGAATTTAAATTCCTCTAGAATCGATAAGGGAAGTCAATTCCACTGAGGTGAAACTAAATCTCCCACAATATATAGGTCATTATGACCCCCACATCCTCATCTGTCTTTCCATCAATAGAAAATTTTTCATGATCGTCTGTTGGATATGCAATCGTAATATTCATATACTTCCATAGTCCTTTACTCTTCAACATGGTTTCCATGTATGATTCCCATACTATATAATTTTATCCATTCAGAAAAACAAGACCAATCTTAAAATCCATGTTAGATATCTATATATAAAGTTATGTTTCAAAGGTTCCAATGAACAAACCACCGTCCCATAGTCAATCACACAACAGATCTGACTCCGCAAGGTTTTCAAATAACAAGAAAGGTTTCAAACCATCAAATTTGATACCATGTTGGGGAAAGGGGTGGAACCTATATTGTAATAGATAAATATTATATAGATAATCAAAGAGGGAATAACATTTTGAAGATAAATGTGGTGTCTAAAGAAAACATTACAACACTTAAGAAAAGCAAATTGTGATCAAAACATCAGATTGCATATTGGATCCCGATATCTCCATATGATATCAACTCAATATCTTGATGATAATGACCCAAGGGGTGTGCTATTTATATCCTCAATATATAACCAACTTCCACATAATCAAGAATAAATTATCCACATATAGCCATAGATTGTTAGATTTGACTCTGCCAAATCCGTGGTGTTGAGTTGGCTCGACAAGAATGATCAACCCAACCATCAATGAGTCCAAATCGTAGTCGATTTATAGGTTGTTTGATCCACCTCCCAACTGCCTTTTATTGTCATTCGACTGTCTGAATGACAGGCATGTCAACCACTCGACCATCAAATGTAGAGATCTGGTCGATCACCCGATCTACTATATCCATATGTAGGTTGATCAATCGACTAAATGAATACAGGAGAAGTGTGATCAAACATAAATGTTTGATGTTACAACACTTTATGGTTGGATAGGATTCCTATTGTTACAAATACATGTGAGAATACCAATTCTTAAGGGGATACGTAAATTTTGTTGGTTATTCCAAAATGCATTATACAAATGAGAAGAGTCTTGAGCTATACCTTATGGTTTAGGTTCCCACAATGATTTTTGAAAAAGTAAATGGATATGTTGAATCTCCACAGTCACACCTTGATAAAATACTTTCAACTATGGCAAGAAACAAAACTATTCATTGCATGATGCTTTTAAAAACAATGCCACATTTTTCAATGTTGTTCAACAAGCATCCCTTCAAGGGATACTCTTTCCTACATTTCGAACAAAATATTGCTAATGATAACTTTTATTCATACATATTTTTTTTAACTTGCAATGTATCAATTTCAGAGCTTAGTGAGATGAGAATATCCATCTTGAAGTCCTCCAACAACTTGTCAATCTTATCCTGACTCGCAGGGATTATTTTAGGGGCTAAATTTCGTTCATGGGCTAATTTTCCATGGTTTTCCCCAAAAAACGATTCGCTATTCTAAAAATGATTCGCCCAAATTATATAGGACAAAATTATTTTACCTTAAAAATCACCAAAATTTTATACAAACTATATAAAATCTTTATAAATTTGAATATTTTTACAAAAATATCGCCAAACATTTATAGGTTGCATATGAAGGATTAGTAATATTCGCCAAGGTTTCTACATTTTAAAATGAATTTCCATCCTTAAAATCATCCCTGATCCTGAGTAATTCCTCCCCTGGAATGTTTTGTAATTCTAGTAGTAATATCTTTGGGGCCCTTTCCATGTTTTGAATTTCCTCTTGATTAGTGTTTTCATAATTTAAAATTTTCCTCATAGGTTACATGATAAATATCCCTGTCTACCATGGATTTTAAAAGGTCAATAAATCCGCCTCTAATTCCTCTTAATAGAGTAATTTGTAGGGTTTATTTACCATTCTACATTTACAAATTATATTGAAATCCCTCCACGTAGTCTTTGAAACTTCCATCCTCCTTCTGGGCCATTTTGAAAATTTATTCCCTTAGATATTTGGCCTTATAGTAATCTTGGTATTTATACAAAAAAAGGTGTGTCATCTTGCCCCATTTTCCAATACTATTTCCACTAAGTCCCATAAACCAACGAAATGTTGCATTCTTCAATGTGGCAGGAGACAATTTCAAATTTTGAGCATCACTAACATAATTGTAACTCCTACAAAGAACATCAACTTCAAATAGAAAAGTATTAGGATTTTTATTTGCAAGGCCATTACAATTTGATAAGGTTGATGGAGGAATGTTCTTGATTTGTGCTAGACCTCCATATTTTTTATTGGGAACTCCAAGGTGACATTATCCTCCTTAGGGGATCATATTATTTCTTATTCTACCATGTTTTGAACAAGATGAGACCTCAAAATGTTTTGCATGGGTTGTACTATAGATTCCTTGGAGAATGAATATTCCCCCAAGAATTTTAGTTCTTGGACCAAAATTATTAATGCAATTGTATTTGTTTGCTCTATAGTTGGAGGGATAAGTTATTCTTATGTCTCTAAGTAACTTCTATTATAGGACCAATTGTAGGAGTTTTTGTATGATCTAGGTGAGAGCTAGGATTTTCCCCCAAATTTCCTCTTTCTTCAAAGTTTCCTACAAGAAAATTAATAGCTTGGGTGGTTCTTATTGCACCATAAAATTGTCTTATTAGATCTTTAATTATATTCTTGCATATGTATGCCCTAGTTTTAAATAAATAACATTGTGTATGGGATTATACTATGAGGGTCATTGACAATTCGTCCTAAATATACCTATACAATGTGCTTCCTTAAAACTAGTGCAATAAATACTACTACGACTTTGGAAAATCCATGGAAACGGTACCAAAATAATATTATTTTTAATTATCTTACCAATTTTAGTAACATAAAATAAATATATTGTACATTAATTTATCAACTAGGAGTTCTAAAGTATTTATGAGTTTCCTTGCATCATTTATGTAGGTTATAGGTTCATATCTTCCACTAGTTTATATATCATGAAATTGTAGCAAGGAAATCTATTTGCAAATTATTCTAAGAAGAGGATAATTAGAAGGTCACTCGTACATTTATTATAACATACTGATACCAATTCATACTTCCTAAACTAGATTATAAAATGAAGATGTTTATAAATTTCAAACTAAGCTACATCATTCTTATAAATCATAATACAAGGTGAAAATTAAGGAATATAAATCACTCTAAAATTCATGATTCATATAAAGACAAAAAAAAAATTGGTTTGTACATCACATAAAATAAATACAACACTTTCTCTATTGGAATAGTCCCTGCCTTTGTAGAAAAAAGTGCTAGGTTGGCTACAACCTACTAAGCAATCTTAATTTAATCACTCATGAGTTTCATAATTCTTTATATTTGAAAAATGAAACTTGGATTAAGATAAATTTACAAATAGAGTCTTAATATCTATTTCCTGAGGGATATATCTTGGTTGCATAACCATTTTATGTGAAAGAGGTTAAATCATGGTTTATACATAACTTGTAGAATCCATAGAAAATAACTAAGGATATATATTCCCCTAGATTCTTTGCATTGTGTCTTCAAATCCACCACCTTATCATCCGCAATACTCATTTGTGTTTTTGTAACATCCTAAAATAGGAGGATTCACAACATGCAAATTTGTAGCAAAACAGATCCACGCCACCTTTAATAAACTTGTCACTCCAAAGATAAATGCAGATGCATAATTCTCCTAATGTTATTAAGAAAAACAATGAAATACTATGGAATGCAAATGAAAATTATATTTAGCCTAAGTTCTTGTCTGAAACATCAAAAGGATCAATACAAGGTTAAAATAGATGCATAAAGGGTTATGAATAATGACAATACAATGACAAAAATATTTCAAATTAGGACCCACCAATGTTATATATGTAACCTTTATTTGTGATTTTTTATTAATTGACTTACTTGGACATTAAGTGTCATTTATGAAAGGCCATAGTGGTTAAACTTTAATACGGTAGTCATAAGGTGGTCTTGTTTGTAATTAATACAATATTTATGTTAGAGCTAAAATCACTATATAAAGGAGTCTAATGTTTTATTGTTATAAAGGAGTCTAATGTTTTATTGTTAAAGTATTGCATGATTAATTTAAAATTATAGTGAGTGGTCATGAGCGTCAATGTATAACCAATGTAATACCCTATAAAACCACGTAATGAAATATTTGGTTGGAATGGATATTTTTACCCGATAAGGATTTCTCTATTATAAACTTGGTGTCTATGTTTTATTATTGAGGTGTTGTTTATTTATCTTGGTTTCTAACATGGTATTAGAGCCTTATTTTAATATTAATCTATTAGAGTATCGACACTTTCTTATGCATGTTAATTTTGTGTAATAAATGTAAGAAAACAATGAAGTATTTTTCGCAATCTTGAAATTCACTTTATGGACACTCTATCGATATTTAAGTCGAATCTAAAGGAGGAGGTTAGATCTAGAGTAAAATACATTATTTTTCAAGAGGTCTCACACTTTGAGGTCAAGTATTTTAGATTTTTGTAGTGTGATTTAATACCTAATTTCATATTTTGAATGAATATGGGGTTTCCCATTTCCATGAGGTGATATTTATGGAATAATAAGACACCATCCTTACACATCACAAAAATATGGGGTTTCAAAAACAAGCCACAAGACATAAATACCAAACACTGAATAAAATACAAGGAAAACACCATGTAGAACAAGAAGAAGAAAATGAAAGTGAGAAACAAGGTGGAGGCAATGAAACCATGAGGGGGAATTTGGTAAAAAGCCAGAAAAAAAATCCAATGAGGAGAGGTATTGGTGACCAATTAATGTTTTTGAGACAACTTGGCAAGCTTTCCCACACATAAGGAAGAAGTGATGAGACCAAATGAATTTGGGGTTTCCCACTTCCTTGATATGAGTATCATGGAATATGTATGAGACACCATCCCTACACCTACTAAAATATGGGGTTTCCAAGAAAACCCATAAGGAAAGAAGACCAAACACTAAACAAACTCCCATGTCTAAGGAAACAAAATGACCCAACAGTCTCATAATGAACGTCTAATGGCCATTAGTGAATTAGAATTCAAATATTCAAGAGTTTAGTTGGTTATTCATACTCAAATTAAGAATGAAGATAACATTATGTGGTTCTTATTGATATTCATATAGGACAATGATAGTATCTTACATCCTCCAATATATATTGGCATTGCTCTTAATTCTGGTTTAACTAAATAACAAATACAATTCTTATAAGTTATTTATGGTTATAGTTATACACATCTCATACTTATAAATTTAATTCAACTTTCTAGAGAAAAAAACATAAATTCATCTAAATACCTATGTGTGAGGTGTCCCAATCAAACACACTATTGCAACTTCTACATCAAGTGTACGAGAATGTGTTCCTTGCCACCTAGATGAATTTGTATCATCTCATAGGAGTTATACATGCTAAAAAATAAAATATAGTCACAAATACTTTAAAGTTATGTTTACAAATATTTGTCAATTACAAAATTAATACATAATCAACGAAAATGTAAAAAATATGTCATACCAACCTTATCCAAGAAACAAGCTTGAATAGGATCCTCTATCAGGCCATAAAAAATATGTTTGCAATGACAACATTGATGAGAACAATTGGACTAGAACCGGAATGGACAACCTAGAAAAATGTAGTGCATGGTTTAAAATCAATGTGGCTTAAAATCCCTAAAATTGGTGGTCTAACATCATAAGAAAATGTCTCTTGATGGGAAGCTACCACAAATATGCTATGTTGAACTAAATTGTGTGTTAGGGAAAATATGTAGTACTAATGAGATGAATTCTATCTTGAAACTAAGGTATCCCAATGGGTGGGGGGAAAGGGGGGGTATTAGGCATACACCTAGAAGAAATCAACTCTCTCAATGGGTTTTTTATGGTAGTTTATCGATCTTGGGAAAATCCAAGACAAACCACATGGAACTCATTAATGTCAAAACAATTGGCATCTCGACTCATATTAAACTCAACCCATAATTTATGAAGAAAATACAAGGGAACCTCTCTACTTTTGCAGGGAAGTTTATCAAATACCATAAACCACATCCAATTATATTTTGTCACTGGAATGTGAACCAATCCATGTGAATATGCCTCTTTCTTTAGTTAGGATGTTCATTGGTTCTAGGGTTAAAACACAATTGAACAATCCTCTCTTTGGTTATATGAAAATTTTCCACCTATTCCTTACTATTGCCAATTGAGTACTAATTGTTTTCTATCCATAATGTTTCCAATAGAGAAAAGTTTACATTTGTGCTCCTCAAAGTTGTCCCCCTTGTCAAATATTGGTGGGATAATTTCTTTGAGCAAAAGGCAATAGAGGAACCCTCATTATTTATAGTCACACTCACTTGGGAATCCTTCAAGGATGTTATTAAGGAACAACAATAGTTAATTGGAAGTTATCATGACCTGTATACAAGATGGACCACACTGCAGAAGGAAAGGGACCAAACAGTGCCAGAGTTCATGAATATATTTCATACATCATGCACCAAGATGGGTATCAAATATTCTGAGTGACATCTGGTGTTCAAGTACTACGATGGTTTGCATAGAAACACCCATACAAAAATGGAGTTTCTGGACATCTCGTCCGTGGGCATGTCCTATCGATATGATTTCAAAATTGAGTAGAAGCTTAAGAAAAAGATGCGAGATTTTGGGTCTTGGAACCCCTCCAAGCAGAAGAAAGGAAATAACAGTCCCAACCCACATAACAAAGGGTAGTGGTTTAAATGAGGAGATCAAGTGTTAGATACAAGAACTACTCCAAAAGGGGCACATCCGACCCATCTCATCATCGTGTGGAATCCCAATCATGCTTGTGAAGAAGAAATATAGGACATGATGACTTTGTATCGATTATAGGGCCCTAAATAAAATCTCAGTCAGGAATCGATACATGATTCCCCGAATCGTCGATCTCCTTGACCATCTCAAGGGCAAAAAATATTTCAGTAACATTGATCTGAATTTTGACTACCATCAGGTCCCAATAGAGCAAACAGATTTATGGAAAACTGCCTTCAAGTCCAAACAAGGTATTTTTAAATGGTTGGTCATGCCCTTTGGTTTGACGAATGCCCCAACAAATTTAATGAGGATGATGGACCATATATTTTGGCCTTTCACCAATTATTTTGTGGTGGTGTATCTGGATGAAATCCTCATCTACAACAAGAATTGGGTGGAACACTTGCATCATATTTAGCAGGTCCTGCACACTTTGCGGCAGCACAAGTTATATGCAAATTTGGAAAAATTCTCCTTCGGTATGGATAAGGTCCAATACCTAGGATACATTTTTGATAAGTGTGGGGTTCATGTGGATCGATCCAATATCTAGGTCATTCATGACTGGCCAGCCCCAACCATACTCACTGATCTTCAAATATTTTTATGCCTTTCCAATTTCTATCGCAGGTTCGTGTTGGGATTTTCCCATATTGCATGGGCCCTCAGCCAAGTAACCAGCGGTGGTGGTAAGGAAATTTTTGTGTGGGGCCTGTAAAAAAACTAAGTGTTTGATGAATTGAGGCAACACTTGTGCTCAACCGCAATTCTTTTATTACCTGAACAACAACAACCCTTTGAGATCGAGACAAATGTTGTAGACTATGATGTGGGCGCAATTCTCACTCGACACAAACACCCCATTTCCTATCATAGTGAGACACTATCAGATGTCGTCCATAAGTACCCTACTTATGAAAAATAAATGTAATCCATTGTGGAATCCTACCACCAATGGAGGCATTACATTCTCGGGAAGGAGAAAGTCACCCACATCGACCATAAACCGTTGTAGTTCATGTAGAATTGGGGAAATTTGCATAATGACTTCCATTAGAAGTGGTCCACATACTTGCAGTAGTTCCATATCAACATCAAGTATACGACAGGAAGCACCAACCACATCATTTAATTCCTCAATCACCCGCCAGTTGCATTGCTCACCACAATGCTAAACCCATGTAGTCATAAGACCTCTGGATGACCCCAACTCTATGAGAGAGATCCTGACTTCACTGCCACCTACCAAATGCTGGGAGAAAACATAGTTGTCACTGATTTCCAAATTCAGGATGGGATGTTGTGCCATCTGGGCCATATCTATGTTCCATAAAGAGAGTGAGCGAAGATTATTTGGGAATCCCACTACAGTCAGGTGGTAGAACACTTCGACATAGAAAAGATATTGTCCATGTTGCAACAACATTTTTATTGGCTAAAAATTCGAAAATATGTCATCAAGTTATTAGGTCCTGCACTGCCTATGCCATTTTGGAACTAACCATTAAGAAATAAGGAATGTACACCCTTCTGCCTACTCCTAAAAGGCCCTGGGAATCCATCTCGATGGACTACATGTCAGGCCTTCCTTCAACTAAGTGGGGAAATGACTGTGTTTTTGTGGTGGTTGATCATTTTTCTAAAATGGTGATTCTGGCCACCTGTAAGAAGAACATCATAGTAGAGGCCACTGCTAATATCTTCTTCAAACGAGTGTGGGTACATTTTGGGATACCAAAAACCATCATCTCACATCGGGAAAACCAGTTCCTCAGCACATTTTGGTCTAGCCTCTGGTCACTTCTAGACACCAAGCTCACCAAATACACTGCCTTCCACCCCCTGAAATATGGCCAAACCGAGGTCATCAACCAGATGATTGTGCATATCCTTCACATGTACAATTCCAAGTATCCTCGCACATGGGATGAAAGTATTACCTATGTTCAACACATCTACAATAGATCCATGTATAGCTCAATCGGCCACAACCCCTTTTAGGTGGGGTTGGGATTTCAACCATTTGGTCCCATGGATGTTGCACTACCCCTTGCGACCACCTAGGAAGACTTGTCACATGCTCAAAATGAAGCCGACAAAGATACCTAGTTCATTGAGTGGATCCATCAAATCCTCCAACAGGTTCAAGATATTTTGCAGAAGTCCAATTACAAGTACAAGTAGCGCCATGATAAACATCGGGTGCCACACAAATTTCAGGTGGGAGATAAAAAAAAAATTCACTTGCAAAAAGAACTCCTTACAAGGCCCCATTAGAAGCTTCATCCACTCCGCTATGGACCTTACACCATCACCAAGGCTATGGGTGAAAATGATTTTGAGCGCAACATTCAACCCTTCCTTGGCTTGCACCTAGTGTTTAATGTGGACCTCCTTTGTCTATACTTTCCATCATTATTGGACACCTCAGAGTTAGAAGAACAGTTGACACCAAAAGATATCAACCCTGATTGCATGGAATATGCATCCACTAATCATATCGTGGATGCATAGTTCAAGTTCACTCGCCAACAGAATATCCAACTTTCTCAAGTTGTCAAAGCAGGGCAGCTCCTGCACCAAGAAAAGTGGCTCTCCCAGGAACAAATTCAGCAGACATTTCCCCATCTGATGTGGGAAATCAACGAAATGGAGACCATTTCCTCCTAAGGGGTGAGGATTGATCCAGGTGGATATTTTTTTCCACCCACCTATTCCAACTAGCCCACATACAGATTTAATCTTAGTAGTTTCAGTTTTCATTTTGGTAGTTTTTTTCTAACTTTTTGGGTCCTGAACTTGTGGGATTGTTTTGAGGCCCTAAACAATGTTTTCTTGGCATGCCACAGTCACACTATAATCAAGTTTAGAGTGTTGTGGCATAATGTGTATTCCTCTGATAGACCTTTCCAATGGGCTATTATGCGCCTAAAACGAATATCGTATGCAAAAGTTATGACCCCGGGAAGTTGATGTACCAACTTATCCCAATGGGGCCCACATGACTTTTGGTGCTTCGTCTCCTAGGGTTAGGTTTTTGGATGAATAGGTTTCCAAAATTCATGTTTTATGTAAAGAGGATTTTAAGGCCTCATTGTAATCATCTTCTTATGAATGAGCGCAACTATCACATTCTCTTATCAAAGATAAGATGCCACCATTCTAACAATCTTGTTTTAGTTTACATTTTACATTTTCAGCATATTTCCTTATTGAATAGAAGCCAAGTTTTACGGTATCTTTGTTATTGTTCATTGTGTATTTTCGTTAATAATATAAATATGTATCCAATCTGTTTTGCTCATAAAATCCGTATCATTGAGTAAAAATCCCAAGGTAGAATTTTTCACAAAACTAGGTGGTTGTTTCATGAAAATTTCTTTAGATAGGTATCCATGAAGAAAACCAATCTTAACACCCATCTGATGGATTTAACATCCAAAACGAGAAGTAAGGGAAATAATCAATTGAAAAGAATTCATCTTTGCAACAAAAGAAAAGGTTTCTATGTATTTGATTCCTTTTTGTAAAGAAAATCCCCTCGCAACTAGGCATGCTTTATGTCGCTCATTAATACCTTTAGAGGTAAATTTGGTACAATATACCCATCAACACTTGACATGTTCTTGAGTTATATGTTGGATTACTGAGAGGGGAGATGAATCATTAATAGAGCAATTTAATCCTTTTTAACCATATAATCCAAGTGTTATATCAATGAAGCATTATCATCCAATAACTACAGAGTAAATAAGAAATGAACAAATGAACAAACATACACATACACAATACACCAATGTTTTACGTGGAAACCCAAATCGATATTAAACCACGGATTTTTTTTTCTTATATGTCTTGAAGAATTAAATTCATTGGAAGCACCAACTTCCTTTTCTTTCTAGCTGCAACTGGAAGGAAGCTCCAACCCCCTAGTTTCTCAGGCTACAACCTAATGGAAGCTCTAACTCCCCAATTCTCTAGCTACAACCAGAAGGAGGCTACAACCCCCTAAGTTCTCCAGCTACAATAGGAAGGTTGCTACAACCACCTATCCTTGACCTGCCCTACCACCCTAAAGTAGAAGTAGAATGATGGAACTACTGTCAACCTATCACTGTGAGATATACTATTGTAAACCTGTACCAATAAATCTGAACCATGCATCAACCTGTACCTCAACCTGTACCATAAACAAGTGCATCAACCATCCACCAACCTATACCAAATAACCTGTAATCAACCTGTACCATAAACAAGTGCATCTTGTTATCACCCCATAAATTATGGGAATCAACTGATGAATTGGATATTATCTGTCTCTAGTATTTTTTTTGACAAATGATTTTTCATTCTACAAATAATTTGAGAAAAAGAAAAGAGAAAAATAAAAAGAAAGAAAAGAAAAGAGGGCATAAAAGAATTGAAACAAAA
>SNQJ01S0051741.1:0-27312 GCA_010110895.2 Picea sitchensis
ATTAATTAAGATTATTACTTATTCATTGTTCAATTTAAGTATTGTTTATATTATTAATTATATATATATATATATATATATATATATATATATTTTAGGGCAAGGATTAATTATTTTGCAGCTTATTTTTTTTAAAATGATTATTTATTTGAAGCAATTTTCTTAATAAAACTCTACATTGTATTTTATATATTTTGATTTTAAGTATATCTTTAAAAAAATTACAAATTTCCATGTTTAATTTTGATTTTATGTATTTTGTATATCTCAAAATAACACATTTCATTATTCATTTTGGATGAAAACTAAAGAGGAAGATATTTTTCAAAATAGAAAAAATAAAGTCTATACAAATTGTGTGTGTAAAATGAGATGTCTCACATTTTTATCAGTTTTGAATTAACAATCTCTATATCTAATGTCATCTTACCAACAATATAAAGAGTAAAGAGGAAAATTATAACATGTTTAAATATAATAATCTCACTAGTAAAATAATAATGAAAGTTATTTTAAAAGAAATAATTATAAGAACACAATTTTAAAAATAGACATTACTCTCATTTAAAGAATGGAAACATAACTTTGTCCTTATGTACACTATGTCATTTTTTTAAAAATTGTATGCACATTATGTCAATTTAGCATTCCATCCATTTGTTTGAAAAAAAAATTATTGGCTAAGCTAGTTAGGGCAATATATTATTATCCTAACACAACAACATAAATATAATATTATGGCAGGGACTAGCTGCTTTACCAGTATTATCTTTGTTTAATTTTAAAAACTTGAATAAGGAGATCATAATATTAATTTTTTTCTAAAATACATGTATTTTTAAACTTCCAAGCATAAATCATAAGAATGAAAAGTGACCATACTAAGCCGGAAACCCTAAGAAAAACATGTTGATCTTTTACTTCCTTTATGGTGATTTTTAATTTTTTTATTAACTTCTTGTAATGCTCCTCAAAGACACAACCCCCTACTCCCAATACAATCTCCTTGTCAATCTTGTGCATGCGGCGATGTTTCTCATACTGCATAACAAATTACAAGAGTTCTTATTTCACAAAACATATCTTACATCATTTAAAAGTGATTGATCTGGTCACCATTAAATTTAGAAAAAAAGGAATAATAGTTATATATTACCCCTATGAATGCTCCATTTTCTTATGATGTTTCTCCTCTTCCATGGCTTGTGTCACCTTGGATGTTGCGTTCGGGTTGCAGAAAGAAACTGAAATAACCATACTTATCAAATAAAATTGAAAGCAAAATGTTAATAAAAAAACATTATTGTAGACCAGAAATATTAAGGAGAATATACAATACATTACCTCAATTTTGTTTTTCTTATCTCAAATGAGAAAACCATGGAACATCTAGATCAGTGGGGTTGTAAAAGTTGTACCCTGGTAGACTTTCAAATGAGAAAAACATGGAACATTTAGATCAGCGGGGTTGTAAAAGTTGTACCCTGGTAGACTTGTAGTTTCAATGAATGCTTGGGCTGCCATTTCCTTTATCCATGTCAATTAGATATCATTTTGATATGATCGATGTTGTAAAAATACAAGTATAAGAGTTGAAAGGAAAAGTGGAATCAAAACGTTTCAATTATTTTTAGTAAAGATTTCTGATTAAAAAACCTAATCTGATAAATATTTTTGGTAAAAAACTTGATCTGCACTTAAAAACTCTAATAAACAATCTAGAACCATAAAAACACCTTAAAAATGTCCCATATCTAGTAAAAATCCAGACATTGTTAATAACTCCAAGCACAGTAAATAACTCAAATAATGTGAATGGGGTAATCTGTGCACGCAAATAATGTGAATAGGGTATTCTCTGCATATATTCGATTCTTTGGTAAAGAATCTCTACCAGAACTTGATCGACAGTTAAAAAAACTCCAGTAAATGCACACACAATTAAAAAAACTAAAAATGGTGGCTCCAGTAAACCAAACACCTAAAAAAAAGGCCCACAAAATTGCTTAATAGCCACGTCATCCATCAGTCTGCCCCTTCACATCCATAAAGACTATCCAAAATGAAGCACCTGCGGCAATATGACACGTGTTATTCACGTAATTAATATCTACTAAACACCCGAAAGTGACAACGAGGTGTAAGCTAGCTCACGTCATCATTAATTCTTTTAATTTATAAATTCCTTAAATTAATTTTATCTTTATAATAACTTAGCTACACTCTAGCGTTGTAAAAGGAAAGTATTATTTGGCAACTACAGAAGTTCATGGTCAAGCGAAAAGTGCATCACTAATGGATAAAGTATCTAAATCCATCTTACTAACAGTGTCTTTTAATTAAGACCGGAAAATATTCCAACAACTCTTCTACATACTAACTAGAAGAAATTTTACCAACTTAGGGGTCCTCTTTAATAGACTTCCCTTGAATCGTTACCCTAAGGGAGAGTTAGGTACTCAATTCCAAACAAGGATATACTATTTATATAAAAAAATGTTTCTCCTTGAGTTATTTTAACACTATAAGGTTGTAAAGTTTTTATTTTTATTTGATTATAAAAAATAAAAACAATGCAGCACTCTACGGTTACATAATCAATAATTTTTAACAATTATGATGATGATGATGATGATGATTAACGTTCACTAAGACCTAATTGATCTATCGGATCTTAAAAGGGTAAGTGATTACTTGTGATTCTTTAGAATTTTGTTTATGTGCTCGAAAAGCATTAAGAGAAGCTTTCCAAGATCACCATACCCTAAAAGCATTAAGAGAAGCTTCTCAATATCACCACTTTGTTGAGCTACGTTAGGAAGGCTTTTCGGTAGTGTGACAAATTATTTGGAAATGAGACACATGTTATATCAGACAATCTAAGAGAAGATTTTCATCTTCAACCTTCTTAGTCACAAAGGTGACACACCTCTTTCTCATCCCATGCATGCTTAGGAATTGACCACTTCACCATGGAGCTCCCCGAGAATTCCATTTTATCTTAGCAATGTGTTTTTTTTTCTTTACACTTGACAAACAAGATAGATAATTTTGATCTTCTCTAAATTAGGGATTGATTACATCTTTATAATAATCTTTTTTTTTCCTAACTCTTTATCACAACTCACATTTTCTTTAAATTTTGATTTGACGCTTTTTAATAGTATCTTTTTTGCAAAATGGTTTCTCCCACATGATTCCCCAATAGTTTAGCCAAGACCGCACATCTTTATGCCATCCCCTGAGTCTATACGGTTATGACTTCTGATTTTGAAGCAATTTTAGGTAGCCCTTGTCTTCCATGTTGTTTGAATCTTGTTCTTTATACATTAGGTATCTAGTCACAGCCATGTTCTCAATGGGGAGAGGTCACTTTAAAGAGGAGGATGGATAGGGCATATTTCCTTTAATTTTGAGATTATAGGCAAATTTTGTATTTGCTCTATCTTTCCAGGATTCACGAGAGATACCAATGTTCCAAACTTCACATCCATAAAGAATAAAATACGTAACAAGAGTCTCAAAGAGGAGCTTCTTATCCCAACTCCAAAGCTCGCTTGATTTACAATTGTTTCTAGCCATATTGCCATCCCCAATAACTTTTTCAACGTTATAATTCCAATTGAGCTTGTAGGATTATCAATTCCAAGATATTTGTATGTACCCAAGCTTCCAAATTCTTTGGTTGTCATATTACAAAGGTATCATAAGAGATCTTTATTGTATTTAATAATCATGACTAGTCTTACTGGTTATTAACAATATACCCATATTGGAGCAAAAATCCTTGAGGATTCTTAGTTGGTTTTCAAGATCATGGGGACTCCTTGCCATAAGAACGAGCATTATCATATCTACAAAGAAGAAGATTGACACTATACCAAGGAGAGAATACACAACCTTCTTTTCCAAACATCTCTTCTAACTTGTCAATGTATATGCCAAAAAGGGTAGGGGACAAGGGACAACCTTTTGTTTGACCTCGATATTGCGCTTAATCTCTTTGACCGTACCAAGAGCTTTTTAAACTTAGCAATAACGTTCTCATACATCCTTATTGCAGCAGCCCTCAACTCGAGAGGCACTTTTATCTCTTCCAACCTATTCCAAAGTTTGTTCCTAGGAATCGTGTCAAAAGATTTTCTAAAGTCAACAAAACAACAAAAAAAAATTGGGGAAAAAACTTTGAGCATTTAAAAGTTGCCTCTATTTCTTCACCCAACCTTCGCTTTCAAACTTTGGTTGAAGGGTCATGCTATCGATGATTAAAATACAATAATTGATTAATCGAGACTGACAATCTAGAACACATGGAGATTCCCTCGGGATTAATCTGTAGAAATAAAAAATATATATATTTAAGAAGCGTTGTGTCAAGAGGGATGAAATTTAAAATAGTCGTCATTTGACCAATTAAGTTCACCTGGACGCATGCATATGGTTGGCGAACATTAGTTGCTTCCCTAGGATTATCTCTCCCATTTATGATTTTGAAGGTTCGCCTTTTTAAGATATAATACCAATTTAAGTTGTGCTTTCAACGCTAACACTAAAACCCAAGATTTTATTTTTGGGTGATCGCCACAATAACAAGGAATGGAAGGATGATATATTATTACCTCGGATCAGTCGCCAAGTGTCAAACTCAAGGAGTAAATTAAGGTGGCGAGTTAACATATAGTTATATCTACGAGCTGGGTTAAACACCATTAAATTACTAACAACTAACCGACCAACACTACTCCTATCCTCGTTTCAAAGTGCAGTCGAATAGTATCAAGTTATGATTATCAAAGTTTTATGTAACTAACCAATGCATGCATTAGCGTCTAACCTCTAGATTGTCCCTTTAATTTGACCAACTGGATCTTTAAGTACGCAGTTGCTTTAAAATTTTGGGTTTTCGGGTGGTGTTGGTTCTAGAAAACGACTTCAAGAGGTTTTGTTTTTTTTTTCATAAAGAAGCAAAATTTCAATTAATCTCTCAATTTGTTTGATACAACAATTTCAACCATTAAGAATTTTAATTCTGAATCCGTCCATATCTATGATTCTTTGGCGTTCAAACTTTATTGGTATTTAGATTTCGACTAGGAAGTCGAGGTCGATCCAGCAATTACTTTTGCAATCTTGAGTAGGTTATTACGCAATCTAGAAAGAGTCTGATAGGAAGATCCAATCAACCCTTTTAAAATTCTGAAACTTTAATATTAGTCATAGCAAATATAGCTAATAATTTTAGATCGTGAGAAAATCCGTAATTGAAGATCATAATCAAGGTTCACTTAATCATAAGTTAGCTCTGAGATTTATGAGATTTAGAAGTTCGGCACAACAAAGTAAGCATCGGAAACTCAAAATTGAGCATAAAGAAATTTACAACAGAAATGGATAGAGTTGAGAACATGCATGGAACCCAATGTAAGAGCCCTCCGTTATGACAACCGAAAAATAAATTGCATTAGGAAGTACACATTATTATTAATAATGACAACCTTGGCACATCATCCGACATATTAATGAACAATATTAAGACATTAACAACCTGCAGGACATAAGTTGGCACAACGTTGCAATGAATAACGATACATATAATGATGCATTAACACAATAACCAACATCCCATAACCAATGCATTCTTTTAATAATGACCCATCACAGCATAAACCATAATTTGCTTAATTTGTCTCATAAGGAAAATCATCAATTAACATCAAGATAATTCATCATAATGTCGGGTCTAATCTAATTTGCTCAATCCTACTCAATCCATCCTTCAGGTAATGATTAAGAGAAATTTGTACAAGGCAGAGCTATATAAAAATTAAGAATCATAAGTGCAATTACCATCAACGAGTCTACGCTATACTCATGTCTAAGGGATCCATAAGAAGATCAATCTTCACTCGGCACGTAAAGACATCATGTTACCTTACATATCCACTAAGCATAAAAGGAGATCAACCATGCTTAAACAACACAATGATTATCGTGCTACCCTTGATCATGTACCCAATTATAAAATTGATAAAATCAGCATAAGTAATAAATAAGAATTCGACAGCTTGCATATCCGTTAAATAAATTCAAGGAACATCATAACTTATTCTTACATAAATAAGAGTGCATTTAATTTTCTCAATTTCATTAAAGGGGTTAAATATGACCAATCAGATGCAACAATTAACAAATAATTAGATGTTAAGCTACAATCAGAGTTAAGAATCCAAGGAAGAGTTCTAGAATTTATTCCAACCCCTGAACCTGTGCAAAAACGATTTAGTTTTCAATCCGAACCTTAATCCGGTCCTCCATCTGGACCTTCATCCGATCCTCCATCTAGACCTCCATCTGGACCTTCATCTGATCCTCCATCTGGACCTTGTTATAGATAAAATTCTTATAACAAAAATTTCAAACAGAAAACAGACAGCAAGAAATCGGTGTGGGTAGAGTTGCAGCCGAAATGGCAGAGCTTAAAGGTAAGGGAACATCATTCTAGGTGTTCAAGGCTAACAACCAGACCTCAAGGAATACCAACGAAGTGACTATGATGAGCATACAACGAGGTTCATGTAGAAATTTAAAAGGTTTTAAGAAGTTCTAGCAAGCAAAAGGGATTTTCCAGAGATGAAGCACATACATAAAATTCCCAAAAATGATATTAAGAAATTGAAAGTCATATGTAAACCATAAATAAAGCACTCACAAGAAAACTAATAAATCGGTTTGAAATTTAGGAAGACAAACTTAAATGACCGTTAATAGTAATATTCATAGTCTAGACACAGATCCAGGGTAAGGAAACAAGGAGGAGTTTCGGGATCTATCCCAGCCCCTGATTCGGTGTGCAGTAATTCCGAAATTCATTCCAGACCTCCATCCGACACTCCATCTGGCACTTAATTTGGCACTCCATCCAGAACTAAATTTCTGGGAAATTCAAAATTTAAAAATTTCAGGCAGCTAATCGAATTCAGGAACGGTTAAATTTTAAGGAAGGGTCAGTAAATGATTGCAAGGTCACTCAAGAGGTCAAGCTATAGTTATATCCCCCAACTTCATTCTCGAATTGTAATACTTCATAATTAAAATTCAGAAAAAGTAAACATAACAGAATCGATCAATCAATTTTTGAAATGGTTTTCTAAAAGATAGCAAGGGAAATCCACTGCTACAGAGTTGAGAACCGTGGCAGTGAGACTAAAGAATAGTTTTAGAATCTGCTACACGTTTGGGCAACATAAATCCCCAATTTCGTTTTCCAAAAAATTATCAACCAAAACTTAAAATTTAATCAATTAAGTGGAAATCGCTCGTAAGACCCTACAAGACAGTAAAAGAAATTACAATACACCAGCAGCGATCCAACCAATAGCAGTTCTAGAACTGATAAATCTATCACAAATTTAAGTTATGCCATTCAATATTTTAAGTAGGGACCCAAAATCGATCCCAACAATTAAATATTTCGAAATAAATATTCAGAAATTAAACAGAAACATAACAGAAATGCTCAAAGAAATCTGGGTTTGTATTCTAGATACAGCATGGGTAATACCGCCATTATAGAGTTTCAAACCTTTACATTCACTTACCCAGCTGAAAACCCATAATCTTTATAGGCTTGGGCAGCGTAAGGCCCCGAAAATTTTTGTGAACAAGGGCAAAAAACGCAGAGGGTTTATTGGTTGGCAAAAATGAAGAGACGAGGGAAATTTGTGTGGGTACTGCCTATGTGTTTCCCCAGCCACACAGAGGAGAAAGGGATGATAATAAATAACCCAATGGACACGCAAAGACACCAGCCGATTGTTGGGCGAAGTAAGAGTAAAGCACAAGGGAGATCTATGCAAATTCATGGGTGAGGAGAGATATTGTTGGACGATTTGCTCCAAAAGCTTATGAGAGTGACACACAAATCGCTTAGAAAAATGGGCGTTGGCGAGTAACCAAAATGGGAAATTCCCAGGGTGTAATCAGAAATGCATGGGTGGTTAAACAATTGGCGGAATCGAGAGGAAAAACGCCTAGATCACAGGGATGAAGGGATGGACACGACAAACGAAGGGGGAGGCTGAGAGAAATTACTTGGGACAAGGATAACCAAATAAAAAATGAACTAGGCATGAGGGCGCAAAGCCACATCCTTTCCTCAACGCAGCATGATGGTATTACAGTCATAGATCAAGCATTTAAATTGAAACAGGGGCAATGGGAAGGAGACAACGGATGAATTTCAGTCAAGAAGGGAAATCCAATTAAATATTTTATCGAACCAAATCAAACAAGCATGCCCAACTATATAGAAACCATTTCAATTCATAAACATATAAATTCACATATAAAAAAATTTAACTAAATTACAACAGAAACTATAGACATGTGTACCATAATCGAAGGGCGAAGAATCCGAATTGTTGTCTCGCACTTGTGCTCCATCCATCTCCTTGCTTGCTAACTGTTGAGACATCACTGGTACCTCCCAGCCAACGCTAGGGGTACTCTTCTTCCCCTTGAGCCCCCCGAGCTGCAAAGGGGCCAAGCACACAAACCAGAGAATAAGCTAGTGCCCATCTTGCCTCGCAAGGTCGAGCTACCACTCCTATCCAAGCTAGGTATCCCAACTCCCACAAGAAAAATTCATTCAAGAAAAATCTGGCAGCATAAACTTACGCTTGCCAAAAAGTGATCCATTCCTCTTATATGTCATTTCTTTTATAGATTTACTCTTAGTGACCTTTCCATTTTCACATTAAATTAGTTTTATTAAAAATTAATTAGGAAATATTCTCCCCCGTACACTTGTCACCCAATCCCCTAGTTGCACCAGAAATTCATTTAATTAATTTAATTAAATTGTCAATTTCTCTCACCCACCTAAAAGCATTCTTAAAAACACTCATTATTGTCCCTGTATTCCATCAATTTCCTTTAATGACTGACACCCTTCATAAAGTTTAGTTGAGTTCATTTTAGGAAATTTCTCTAGACCAGATTCCTTTCTATGTTCCACATTCCTTTTGCATTTAAAATTTCCCCCTTTTTATCTAAGTTCAAATTTAGCAAGTTTTGCACAAAGACAGCAATTAAATTTTTAGATAATTTAATCCTCCTTTAAATTATGAAATTTACTTTTCCCCCTTTTCTTTTCTTCATCACCCCTTTATTAATTGTTTAATTAATTTTTAGTCCTCTTATCCTACTTAGACCTAGGCTTCAAATTCAACTAGGCTTAACAAATTTTTAAGGGAAAGGTTATAATTTAATAAACTTTACTTATACATAATTAATTTAAGGCTAGCCATGTCAAGGTAAGATATTGTTTTCTAGGCACCTATGTTCATTGACTCGCCTATTTTTAAACATCGCGACGTGCCCTTTAAGACACACTATGTGATCCAAGGGTGTCACTCGCCTTTCTTCATGTTCCAATTATGTGAAGTTCCCTTCAAGACGCATTATGTGCTCCAAGGGTGCCACTCACATTTTGACTGATTTTGGTTGATGTCTAACCTTTGGAGTCAAAACTCTGTCAAGCAACCTTGTGGGAGACTAAGGGCCTCTAAGGAATAAGGACCCTGCCTTATTGTGCACCCCTTAGAATCTTCATGAGACACTATCTTAGTCTACCCTCACGGCATCTTGGATCTCTCAAACTAGGTAATCGTTAACCTACAATTCGAGCCACAATGAGAGTCTTATTAGGTTGTGGCAGGGCTGATGTCACACCTCTCCCTCAATATATCTGGTTGTTGTGCATGACCCCTTTACTCCAAATGTGAGTCTGATTAATAAGCTATCGTCAGCCTGCATCCATCAACGAAACATGTCAGGGATCCAAAATCAATATCATAATATACCAGTCATATGTCACATATGAAATAACAGAAATATGCAAACCATAAACAGTCCACTCCCTGACTCGATTTGGACTCCAAGGAAGTCCATCAATGTCATCGACATCCTCAATCATTCCAGAGTCCTGCACACTCGGGAGAAACCAGTCAATATCACCCATTGATACAAATATAATCAAATAACATATCATCATAATCCATAAGTGAAACAGTCAATCATATAATGAACCAGATCACTTGCACACAAGTGTCCTCAAAGAATAAGTCACATCAGAAGCGCGCAAGAGCAGTATGTTACATACACCCCCTCTTGTTTGAAACTTCGTCCCAAAGTTTCATAGTATACAAGTGTGGAAATAAAGTACTTGACACTATCTAAATGTCTAGCTATCAAACAAAAATGGAAACTATTGACGCATATCATATGCGTCCTCCCAGGTAGCCGAGTGCGGACTATAATTGTCCCACAGGACCTTGACCTGATCGAATGTTTGACGTCATAGCTACCGAATGCGATGGTCCAAAATGTGGAATGGCTCCGCCATGAGCGCACCCTCATCTGATACTTGCAAAGAACTCATGTCAATCACGTGTGTAGGGTCACTAACATAATGTCTCAAAACAGATACATGAAAAATATCGTGCAAACGCCTCAAAGAATCAGGAAAGGCTAGTCGATAGGCCACGAGCCCCTTCCTTTCCACAACCTGGAAAGGTCCCACGAACCTAGGAGAGAGTTTAGCACCATTTCCAAACTTGATTGAACTCTTGTACAGTTTCACCCACAAGAAGACTCGATCTCCAACTTCATAACTACGATCAGTGTGATGCGCATCTGCATAACTCTTATGTCGATCCTGCGTTTCCTTTATCCTTTGTCTTATCGTTTTCATTTTCTCTTCCATTTATTGGATCACTTATGGTCCTACCAGGACCCTATCCTCAAGTCAGTCCCAACTCAAAGGCGTCTGACACGGTCGCCCGTAAAGAAACTCGAATGGCGTCATCTTAATGGTGATATGATAATTGTTGTTGTATGCAAACTCTACTAGTGGCAAGAACTCCTCTCAACGCTTTTGTTGGTCCATAACGTACATACGCAACATGGCCTCCAAGATTTGGTTCATTCTTTCTGTCTACCCATCTATCTCCGGGTGATATGCGGTACTAAAGTTAAGTTGGGTTCCCAAGGCATCTTGGAAACTAGTCCAAATCATCCGGTAAACACCGATCCTCGATCGGATATGATCCTCTTAGGCACACCATGAAACCTCACAATCTCGTTGATGAAAAATCTAGCTATGTTGGGTGCCTGATACGTCATACGTACAGGGATAAAATTTGCACTCTTCGTCAGAGTGTCAACTACCATGAAAATCGAGTTGTGCCTCATTGTCGTCAGCAGCAATCCAACAATGAAGTCCATCGAAATGACCTCCCATTTCGATTTCGGAATAGCATGGGGTTGTAGTAATCCTGTCGGATGTCTATATTTAATCGTCACTTGCTGACATTCTAGACATCTTGCCACATAGTTGACTATTTTTGCCTTCATTCTTTTCCTGAAGAATAAGGATTTAAGGTTATCCCTCATCTTCCCGACTCATGATTGAGCCACATACACTGCTCTATGAGCTTCGTTTAAGATCAAACTTCTCAACTCATCCTTGGGTGGTACATAAATGAGGTTAGTATATCTCATTAATCAATCGTTGTCCACAGTAAATCCCTCAAATTTTGGTACCAACATGGTGTTTTGTCCGATAAATTCCTTAACCTCCTTATACCAGTCATCGTTGCGTTGTAAAGTTAGAATATTTTCACGTAGATTCGTGTGAAGAGGCATCACCGAAAATATGTGTGGTCTCCTACTCAACCCATCAATGAATCTGTTCATTGTTCATTTTATGTAGGTAATCTCAAAATCGTACTCGCTAAGTAGTTCCGACCAACACCTTTGTCGCGCGTTCAAGTCGTTTTACGTAAAAATGTGTTGTAAACCATAGTGGTCCATTTTTAGTTCAAATTTCCATTCAATCAGGTAGTGCCTCCACACTCTCAAGGCATACACAATGTCTAACAACTCCAAATTGTGCATCACATAGTTCTCCTCGTGCTTTCTTAACTTTCTCAAGATGTAAGCGATTACTCGACTGTATTGCATCAAGACTCTACCTAAGCCTTCCTTGGATGCGTCAATGCACACCAAGAAGTCCTCATCCATGTCAGGGAATTTCAGTATCGACATTGTCATCAACATCTCCTTGAGCCTTCGAAATTCCTCCACTCATTTCTCGGTCCACACAAATTTCTCGTTCTTCTTCTGCAATTCCGTAATCGGATTTTCTATCTTCGAAAAACCCTCGACGAACCGTCGATAATATCCCACTAAACCCATGAAGCTACACACTTCTAGGACATTCGTTGACGCAGGCCATTCCATAATAGCCTCAACCTTTGCAGGATCCACAGCTATACCTTTGCCATATATGACATGCCCTAAATAATGAATCTTTGATTGATAAAACGAGCATTTCGACAATTTCCCAAATAGTTTGTTCTCTCATAGACACTGTAGTACCAAGCACAAGTGTTCGTCCTGTTCTTCCATCGTCCGAGAATATAAAAAAATATCGTCAATGAATACTTGAACAAACTTGTCCAAGTATTCGCAGAACACCCCATTCATCAGGGTCATGAATACCCCTACGGTGTTTGTCAGTCCAAAAGGTAAAACAGTAAACTCATAATGTCTAAACCTTGTCTTAAACATGGTCTTAGGAATGTCTTCCTCCTTGATCTGTAACTGGTGATACCCTGATCTTAAGTCGATCTTCGATAACATCATCACACCTTTCATCTAATCAAACAGATCGTCTATCCTTGGCAATGGATACTGGTTCTTGATCGTTGCCTTGTTCAATTGACGATAGTCAATGCAGAGTATCCATGACCCATCCTTCTTTCGTATGAGAATAACAAATGCACCCCACGGTGACACACTTAGACATATAAGTCCTAAGTCCATCCCAGCCAATGCTAGAGGTACTCTTCTTCTCCCTTAGCCCCTCGAGCTGCAAAGGGGCCACACATAAGAAACAAAAACACAATAGCTCTCAAGATTTCCTCACAAGGAAGAGCTCCCACTCTTTTCACAAGCTTGGAATCCCAACTCTCACAAGTAAAACACAGTCCAACCAAATTTTGGCAGCATAACAGTATTAAGAAAAAGTGAGATCCACTTCCTTCTACCGCATTTGTTTTATAGAAAAATCCCCAATGACACATGTCCTTATGCACAAATAATTAAATTTCTAGATTAAATTAATTATAATTATTCACCCACACACTTATCACCCTCTCCCCAAGTTGCACAAGTAATTACCCTTTTTATTTTATTTAAAAAGTTATTTTCCCACACATTCCCCAATGTGTTCCTATTTTTTCTCTTAGATGTCCCTTTGTTCCGCGAATTCTTATTTAATGAGTGTCCCGAACTAGATCTTAGTTAGAGTTGGATTGGGAGTCTTCTTTTAGTTAGAATTTGTGGGAGATTAACTCAAGATGTTACTCTATGTGTACATATATTCTTTTATGTTTTACTTTCTTTCTATTTAAAAAAAATCCCTTTATTATTTTCATGTACACGTGTGCATTTTACCCAACCTCATATTTTTATTACTCTTTTTCCTAGAATTTGACTTTATCTCAATTCTTTTAATTTATTTAGTTTCTCATTTAAACTTAGACTTAGATTTAGTCTTAAACTTAGGCTTAGACTTTAGTTAGGCTTCTAGTTTAAAAAAATTTGATTAATTAATTCCATGTTCTAACAAGGTCTAAATATTTCATTAAGTTCTCTAGGCCATCTAGATTTATTGACTCACATTTTAATTACGCGACGTGCCCTTCAAGATGCACCTTCGTGCTCCAAGGGTGTCACTTGCCTTTGATTGGTTTTGGAAGTTTGTTTGACCCTTGGATTAACCACTCCATTCGGTTGAACTTGTGAGAGACTAAAGGTGGTCTAAGGAAAAAGGATTCTACCTTATTGTGTGCCCTTTAGATTTCCTCGTGAGTGACTGTCTCATTCTGCCCTCATGGCATCGTGTACCTCTCAAACTAGGTAATCGTTAACCTACAGTTTAGATCACGACAGAAGTGCTAGTAGGTTGTGACAGGAACGTTGCCACACCTTTCCCTCAATTATCAGGTTTTTGTGCATGTCCCCTTTACTCCTTATGTGAGTCGGATTAGCAATCATCGTCAAGCCTACATCCACTGATAAGAACAATGTTAATAATCTATATACATAAATCATACTGTAAATAATCATATATCACATGTGCGTAAAATGAAATGCTAAAAAAAATACAATCCAGACCCTGACTCAATCCGGAGTCCAAGGAAGTCCATTGATGCTATTAGCCTCCATAACCTGTCATGTGTCCTGCACACTCATGAGAAATCATCAAAAATATATGTCAATACATATATATATATATGGAATAACAACAAGTCACAACACATCATCATCATCATCATATATAACTCATAATTGAAACAAAATCATAATGTACCATAACCGGATCACTTGCATGCAAGTGTCCTCAAAGAATAAGTCAATAAAAGTGTGTTCAGTAAAACGAGATGTTACAATCATGAATCACATTCTAGGAAAAAATTCTTGGTGAAGTCAGGAACTTCCAAGACTGGATTTTTTCATATAGCCTCTTTCAAGGAGTGGAAGGATTGATTAATGGCTAGAGTCCAAGTGAAAGAATTATTTTTAAGGAGAGCAATGAGAGGTGCTACAATTTTTCCTTAATTTTGAGAAAACTTGTGATAATAGCCTGTTAAACCCAGAAAACCATGCAAGCTCTTAATATTTTTAGGGCAAGGCCAATCCTTCATAGCTTTAATTTTCTTAGGATCCACCCTTACAACATCCTTGCTGACAATATGACCTAGGTACTTCACTTTTGAGCCTCCAAAGGCACATTTAGATTGTGTGAAGAAAATTTGGTGTTGAGAGAGTAGATGGAGAACTTGATCCACATGAGCAAGATGGGATTTCTAAGTTTTACTATAGGTGAGAATATCATCAAATAAAACTAAGACAAAGTGATGAAGAAAGGGACGGAAGACATGATTCATGATACTTTGGAAAGTGGACTAGGGAGTATTACACGGGCCAAAGGGAATTACCAAGAACTCATAGTGACCCTCCTGAGTCCTAAATACAGTCTTGGGAATGTCTTCCTTTTTCATACGTATCTGGTGGTATCCAAAATGGGGGTCAAGTTTAGTAAAGTACCGAGCACCTCTCAATTCATCCAATAGATCATCAATGACAAGAATGGGAAATTTGTCTTTGATGGTGAGTTTGTTGAGGGTGCAAACGTTTAAACACATGTGCCAAGTGCCTTCTTTCTTGAGTACCATGACCATAGGAAAAGAATAAGGGTTGGTACTAGGACAGATAACACACGCATCGAGCAATTATTGAACAATTTTCTCAATTTCATTATTCCGGGCAAAGTGATGATGATAAGGGCGAACATTGGGAGGAAGACTTCCTAGGACTAGAGGAATTGAATGATCATGAACACCACGGGAAGGGGGAAGTCCATGGGGAGTGGTAAAAACAGCTTGGTGTTGGGAGAGGATAGATTGGAGGTCAAGGTGCATAGAGGGCACTGGGTTAAAATCATGAATCTGGGTGTCTATTTTCCTTGTTTTTTTGAGAAAATAAAATATATTTTCAAAAAAAATTCAACTTTTGGTAAACAAAAGTATTTTTTTTATTTAGAATTTCACTTTATAGTAAAAACAAAATTTGTCATGAATTTCATTAGTTTCCTATTGACTATTTTTTTTTTTTTTATTGATATTTGATATGTGAATTTAGCGATTGTTTGACAACATGTTCCTTAAAAATGAAGGGACTGATAATGAGTTATGCTTTTAGATGTGAATGTACTCATTATTAAACGTGTGTTTATGAAAAATGAAATATGCTGCAACAATCCAGACTCTATTAAAGTATGACTATAGTTTTTAATTTGACAGATGAATATTATAATTTCTACAATTTTTTGAATTTGACCAATTTGAAAAAGTTCCAGATTTTAAACACGTTTAGTGAGACTCCATGTATGTGCTTTAATTTTGATTTAAAAGTAAAATCTAAAAATACCCTTTTGGAAAGGACAGTGAAAGGTTCTGTAATATAAATTTTCCATAATTTTCGACTATGTATTGTTGCAGATATTGATTTTTCATTTTATTGAATCATTATGTCATCTAAAAAAATTCTAAAGACATTTTTTTATAAAATTATTTAAAAATAATAAAAAACAATCAAATTGTATATGAATTGTATTAAATGAAATTCCATTCAATTCTAAAAATGTTGGTATTAGTTCCAAAACTAGAGTGACAATATTTGAAGGAGTCTGCTCCTACAAAAGTTGGACTAAGCTGAAGAGAAGTGACAATTTTGTGAAAAGTACCATATGTACAGGTTTTCGACCAAACTAATAGTTCAACCAAAAGTTAGTATTTTTTTGGCCGAAAGTTAGTATGTTTGGGCCAAAAGTTAGTTTTAATGGAAAAGACTAACTTTCAGACAAAACCAACTAACGTTCGGTCGAAAGTAATTTGTTTGGCCAAAAAGGTGAAATTAGAAACACCCGTCGGCTGGAAAAAATAGGGGGACACGACATTTCAGCATGAAACGTGTCGTTTGACACGAAAATATATAAAATCTTTTGGCTGAAATTGTTTTATCACATTTGTAAACACACTGACTCTTTCTTGTGCAACATTTTCTCTATTTTTCAGTTTTTGAAGCAACATTTTCGTGATTTTTCACTTATTGGAGCAACATTTCTAAATTGAAGATTTTCTTCAACGATATTTTTGAAATCGTAGGTTTTCATAAACATTTTCTTTCTATATCCAAGACTTTTTTTTGGAAGGTAATTTTTCTTAAACAATTCATTTCAAAGTCAATGTCTTTTTTGAATAATTTTTTTGATAAGGAAGGTTTTCTCAAGCATTTTTTTTCAAGATCATTTTTTTTTATCTTGTGTTTAAAATCAACTATTTATCCAAAAATTAATTTGAAGTAACTTGGTTTATTGAGAATTTTTTTCCAAGTTTTTTAAGATATGATTATAAAATTAATCTTGTTATTTCTTTTTAAAAGGATTTATTGAGCTATAACATTTGATGTTTGAAATTATATTTCTGGTTATAAAATGTTGATTTTTTAAAACATTTACAAATTGAATAATCATGGGGAAAAAAGGGAGAGAAAATATGATTGCACTCGAGACGATACTTATCCTAATGAACTGTCAAAAGAGAACTATAGAAGGAAGAAACAAGAACGTGCAAATATTGAAGGAACAAGTGATGATAATCTAATTAGAGATTTACATCTTGATGGTCAACGAGAAGAAATGGAACCAAGTACATGCATACATATTATATATATAATGTGTAGAATTTCCGAAAAAATATTGTCTAATATAATTGATTGTAATTTGAAAAATCTTTTGCAAAAAATAGAAATAGATTTGCTTCATAACATTGATTAAGTCATTGAAGCCAAAAATGAAGTAGAAGTCCAGCCACATAGAGGTACACACACACAATATTTCAACACTTGTAGGTTTTAATTAATTTATGGTTGCTCATTTAGTTTTCTAATAAATCTAATTTAAATAAATGTATATTTTTTATACAACATTTTTTTGAAATTTTATGTTTATAATTTATAAAATTGAATCCAGGTGTTAATTTAAAGTGTTTTTAAATTTAATCAATTTAGTTTATGATTTAAATTATATTGAAATTTATGCAGGTGATATAAACATTGATGATAAAATGTTAGAAAATGTTGATATTGGTGTTAGCACTATATAATTTGTGCTAATTTAGTGAGTTTTGCAGCATCATTTGCACTTTCGCAGCATTATGGCCCATATTAAGCTCGAGTACCATCAACAGTTTCAACCAAACATCAAGCATGGTATATGATTAAATTTTTTATTATTTTCATTACAAAATAAAATTTTGGGGAAAAATATATTAATTTGTGCAAATAAAATACAAAAATGGCTTTCAAGGCTAATTTTTCCTCTCGGGTGTTTTGCAGGGTTTTAATCATTTTTATAAAATTATTGGGCCCAAAGTCCCAATATCCAAGAATCCAAAATCATCATCAAACTCCATGATCCAAGCTCAATATACAAGCCAACACAATACAACAACAAGTCACATCACAAGTCTAGCACCCCGGTCGAGACCAAACGCCAAGTGCCCAAGTCACAAGGGAGGAGGCCACAAAGGAACTGACTGATCAACGCGTCAAATAGATTTGGGGACAAGGGATATTATAAAGACCTGCATTTTTGGTTATCCTAACGCATGTGGGATTATTCCCCAAGTGTAAAACAAAAGCACCAAAGCAATGGATATCAAAACGCATTTAGTGGCAACAAGGAATGTTTAAATTTGCATGTGTCGAATCGATACGCCAAGTGTGTGAATTCAAAGAGTAAGTGTCAGCTAGTTTTGATAATGTTCCTCATGGCCATGCAAATATTGTCTTTGAAAACATGCGGGTTCTTATCAAAGATGTCATTCTGGAAGAAGGACGGGGTTCTGAGATTGCGCAAGGATGGTTGGGTCTAGTGAAGAGAACATTATATGATCGAGTGATTTTATTGTCAGTCATGTTACCTGATCATTTAGAGTAAACAATCAAATTTTTGGGAGATCCTTTTTGAAGCCATTACCGATTATGATCTTGGAATTTTTTCCATGGCCATGTTTGGCAGAGTAGGTAGCGGTATTTACACCAAAGTTGTTTATTATCTCCACAGTATTGATGACTATTGGCATTGTTGTTTTAACTCTTTTGTTCAAGAGGCTATGTGTTAATTTGGATGCACCCTCCAAAACCCATTATTGAAGATATGTCTATATAAGCAAATGTTTTTTCTCTTGCAATAGAAGAGATGGCTCATGTGGAAGTTTCAAAGGCATCTATGCTTTCTCTAGAAGAGTTATTTATGGGTGAAGGGCTTGTTAAAGATGAAGTTGAATTGACCTGGGAGGATAGGAAATGTCTACAAGCAAACAAAAACAAAATACAGATGATCTCTAAAAATCATGATGAAAAGCAAGAAGATGTTATTACTTCTCAAATTTGTTTTCAAAGCTTAGAGGAGACCATGATGTCAAGTTGTTGGAGTAGTATTCCTGAGTTAGTTCACTAGAACAACTTGAGGATCGATAATTAGATCATGTGTCATCTCCAGATTTGGAATTTGTGCTAAACCTCCAGAAGAAACTTTATGAAGAACAAAGGTTTATCTGAATCCTGAATACCAGTTATTCTCTTGGACAGAACTTTGCAAAGATGTTTGATATTATTTTTGAGAATGAGAGGAGAAAAGGGTGATGATCTCTATGTAAAGAACACACTTAATTTGACAGGGTCTCTATGTGGATTCCAATTTCCCTTAACTCACCTTGATAAAAGGCAATTGCTCAATAAGAAGATAATCAAACCCAGTCAATATAAAGCTATAAATGATGAAGTAATCAGTGGTGTTTGTCAACTCCCTAGAGAATCCTGGAGGATCATTGCTATTGATGATACACATAGAAATTATGATCTCATGCTTCAAGCTACAGTGCAACTAGTTGGCAATTTCTATTTACTCAAGTCTACTTCATGGGAGATGTATGGGAGTGGTCCATTGGTTTGTTTGAATTCTTTGAAATTTTTTTATTATGATGATGCTATATTCACAAATAATTGGAAAACGAAATCTCAGGCTTGCCATATATGAAATCTTGGAGCTGGGAGAACATTGGAACAACTTAAACATCCGAGAGGACAAAATTTAGGCTTCCATGTGGCAGATTATTCTTTGGAGAAAAAACAACAATGATTCTAACCCCAAATACCAAGGAAACGGTTCTAGATTTGGTGAAAAATCATTTATTGGTTGAAGATTTCAAGGCAGAATATCAGCAAGTAAAAGATCACACTCCATATGTCAAGCACAAAATCAACATTCGAAGAGATTTCTAGGCATAATATCAGTGGTAAATAGATGAGTTGGAAGCCAAGAATATCAAATCAAAATTTGACTCCAGCTCCAACATTCGAGATATTTTTGCAACCAATCCTAGATTTTGTTTTATTTTGTTTTCCAAACAATTAGCAACATCTTGATGGTAGTTTTGATTATTTAAACTATTAGTTTCAATGATGGGGGGGCTCGAGCATTAGAGAAGTATGTTTTTGCATCTTGTATACATTTTCTTGAGCATTAATAAATATACCCGTGCAGAAGTACAAGGCTTATTCAAACAAAGATTCTTGTAATGGAGTTTTTAAAGTCTATTTTCCTTCTATGTGTATGTATTTCATATCTATTGTATGCATTGAATGTTATTTCTTCAGGTATTTAATTGAAAATTAATGATTTAGAACTCATCTCTTATATTATGCTCTGAATCTAGCAATTGAATACTTCACTTTTTCATCCAAAGTTACATTTAAAATTCATCTCAATCCAGGTGCTCTAAGTGTAATGAATTTTTTTTCTCATTATGATACCATGTTGCAGCAATATATTTGACTGAAAATCATCATTTACCTTGCCTCTATTTTTTGAATTGCTCAAAACCCCGTCACTGATATTTATTTGTTGTGAATGAGTTGACTCCATGCCCGATGGATTTATCTCTCTGTCGTGCCACCACAATCATAATCTTTCCTTTCACTATAGATATAGCCACAGTTTCCAAAACAACCAGTCATTAAGTAACCGAGAACAAAGAGAGATCCCTCTCTAGGTTAGAAGGGATATATTCTAGCATGCAAGTGGTTTGTGGTTACCTCTGTGTTTTTTTTCCACAACCAAGGGAAATTACAGAGTGATAACAACTGGCAAATTTGGGAACAAAAAACCTAACCATTATATATGATATCGTGTTAAAAATATTTATGATAAATATTTCAAAGATGAATCAGTCGCAACATAAGCTCAAATTTTGAGAGGTATGATAAGGTCAAAAAGCTACATCATTATTGGGTATTCAAAAAATGACAAAATATAGAAAGGTGAAAGGGAGTGTCTTGAAAAATATAACAGCTGCGTTAAAATCTTTTGGAAAGTCTAGAAGAAAAGATGTCAGTGTTGCACATAGAGTAATACAAACAGCATTTGTTTCATCTACCAATGTAAAAAATTGTTTGACATAACAAATTGAAAAAGTGATGGGAACCTCAAGAAAAACAATGTACAAACATAAAAGAATTATGAATGCAAATAGATGAAAATGATGAACTTGCTTGTTGGACAGTTATTTGTAGACACTCTTAGAAAGATAAACTTGAAGAAGATGATAAAACTAAGGCCCATGTATATTGGTTGGAAAATTCTCATGTTTCACCAAAAATAAGGGATGTGTTGTGACGAAGAATGGTGTGAAGACAATATGAAGAACATCCAAAACATATATAGGAAATGACACAAACAAAATTGTTCAATAAGTTCAAATAGAGATACAATCAAGTTAAAATGTCCATCAATACATTTGTGCAACAAAAATCCTAGCATGTTAAACCCATCATTGTTCGTGACACTTGTTGTTGTCATTATCATGTGGAATTTGAGTTATATTACGACACTTTTCTTGATTTTGGTAAAACATTTTGGGAAAGTTCACCTACTCCTTCCACAATCCGTGAATTTGTATCTCAAATTCTATGTGAAATATAAGGCGGTGAATTATTTTATCAAAAACAATGTGTTGGTGGAAAGAAATGTGACCACTGTGGAAATATAGCTTTATTTCACTCCAAATATCATATTGATATTAATGATCAATCCTTGTCCAATATAACAGTGAATTGGAAGAGATGTGAATATATCAATGTTACTGCTCCAAATTCTTCAACTATTATTTCCAAAAGGATTGATTTGCAAGAGGATAATATCTTTGTCATAGATTTTTTGAAGAAGTTTGAAAATGAAATTTATAAATACACCAAGCATTCGCATACAACTCGATGGCAAGACCTGCAATTCAAACAATCCGTTGAAGTTTTTCCACTTGGGAGGATTTTGTCAGTGGTTGATTTTGCAAAGAGTTATACATTCACTGCACAAAGAGAAATACATAGTGAATATTATCATTCTGATCAAGTTTCTATACGTGTCCACATTCTATATAGACATGCTAAACATAGTGTTGATAACAGAGAAAGTACCAGTGAGAATCGAAATGTCATTAAAGATTATCACTTTTATATAAGTGATGATCGTACACACGATACTCATTATGTACAACATTGTTTTGATTTACAATGTGATTCATTGAAATCCCATGGGATCAAATACAATCAACATTGGATATGGTCATATGGATGTGCAGTTCAATTCAAATCTTTACAATCATTCTATTGGTTGTGTCATCTTCATAAGAAATCAAACATTAAACATTGTTGGAATTTCTTCGAGATTGGTCATGGGAAAGGAGAGCATGATGGTGCAGGGGCATACGTAAAACGAGCACTTTGAAGGTATTAGACGAACCATTTGGTCGATCAATTTGAATCTGCTAATAAATTTGTTCAATGGTGCCAAGTATCTCTAATCCACAAACATAATTCATCAAGGGATGTGTGTAGGTGTGTGTGTAACAACCCCTCTGTTACATAATATAAGTACTTGTGAAACAATAAGAGATATTTTTTTTTTGAAACATTAGTAAAACATCATTTGAACAAGTGGAACATGATAGTAACGTACATCAACAATACTCATTCTACTTCTTTCATTTCATTGCACTACTAGATTTAGATACCACTTAATGCAAGAAGGATCTTCCGCCTCACATATAATAACATACAAAGCTTCCCACCCAACCTATCCTGCAAGATTAGGACCTCCAAGAAACATAATAAACACTCAAGTATAGGATTATTATGATTGATCTTGACCATTTAAGGTCTCAAGACTAGTGATTGTTCTGAGGAACAAGGAAGTATCTAATTCCCATAACTTTATTTATTCTAAAGTTCAACTATAAATCTCAACATTCCTTACTACAAATTCTTCAAAATAACATAGAGAATATGGTATCTTAGTCATCACCTCATAACACGATGTATTCCATTACAATAACTCATCATCTTGTTGAATTAAAGGTCAGGAAGAATTTCAATAGAATCATGACAGAAACTTAACAGTAAAAACCATAGTCCCTTAAATAGAAACTCTATCATTTATGACAGTTTCAATATTGCTTATGTTTACCTGGAATAAGAGTGACCAACCTACAACGTACAACCAAGTAGATATATATATGATCTACATCACAAGTTAAAATAGGAAAGGAACAGGAGAGAAAAGATCTTAACACATAGTAGTCACCATAAGCTTACTTTGTACCTTGTGAACCAATTGATACAGTGAAGAAAGGATTATGAAATCGAGTGGGAATTTGTTCTAAGAATGAGTTAAAAGTTTTGTAAGAAGATTGAAGCTTCTCTTCTAGTATCACAGTACAACACTTCCAGATCCAACTCTAGAAGTGCATAGGTGCCTCCTTTAAAGCCCAAGGTTCAGAACGAATAGCACCCATGTGCACAGAGACCCTCTCAAGTCGGACAGAGGTCATAACTTTCAGAAGTACAAAGCTCGGGAGAGACAGTGCTAACTTACACAGGGGAGGCGCAAGCATGCACTCAACAATTAGAGTCCAGAGCTCAATAGAGATATGTTATTGAGCGTTGGAGTTCAATTCAAAGATAAAGTTAAGGAGAAACAGCGCGTGCAAGGTTCAAGAGAGGAAATCAAGAGTTTGAAATCCATTCAAAGGTAAAGTGGACAGGATCTGATCGTGAGGATTCAAAATCCCCACAACCATTCGATCAGATAAGAGATGTGGACTTGTTAAACCTTAAGACCTTCAGGCTTCGTTACTTTAGTGGATTATAGTTGTTTGTATTAAGTGAGCCCCGAAGCCCGGAGTCGCGGAGTGGATCTACATCATAAATCGGTGAGTGAACACTATCCATTGGATCCTCAAGGGTTCAATTATTCAGCTTGTTAGGTGCATAACTATAAAGAGTGAAGAACACCCCAAAGCTATGAATTCCTAGAGTGAAGGACAGTCGTATATCTGGTGATTGATTACAGGCCGATAGATCTACAAGCCTTCATAATTTGTAGGTTCGGTAATCTGGTGAAAATTAGAGTCACGATGTTAAGTTTAATGGACTCCCAGAGTCCCGAAGTCTGGAGTAAATCATTATCGTCGAACGTTGGGTACACATGTCCGTAGATCCGACTAAGGCATGGGAACCATTGATCTCTGAGTTATTAGGGATTCAGTACTTGGAAAAAACTAAATCATTGTTGCAAAAAGGTGAGGGACTCCTGGAGTCTTGAATTCTGGAGTGGACGTCAATCGTTGATTAAGGAGGGGTGTAAGTCATCAAATCTCTGAGCCCTTCGGTGGTTCGGTAATCCAGGTAAACAATCTAAAGTTAAGGAGGCGAGGGAAACCCTGAAGTCCGAAGTTTCAGAGTAAATCTCCATCACATATTCACATGTGAGGAGGATCTTCGTTAGTCGTTCGATTGAGTTACATAAAAGTTAACGAAGAAAGGAAGTTGGGTAGGGTTAACCTATAGTTGTCAGTCAACTCAACTCATGACCAAATTCAGTTGATTAACACTTTGGGTGGAAAGGAGTGTTCGAGTTGTCATTCCTCCGGAGCACCGGAGTCTCAGAGCTCCAAACAGTGCCCTTTTTGGCTAGTGCTAGGTTCTATCCCATGGTCACAAGCATGAATTTGTCAAGGAAAAGGGCTAACAGACTACAGGTTAAAGGTTAACTCAAGAGACTTCAACAGGCTTCTCTCGGTTCCGAAAACTATGGATTTAACTTCAATTAACATAGACATTTATGCTACAAGGCTTCAGATTCATCAACAATTTCGGCAGAGTAAAAACTCGATATAAATTCAGGATTAAACAAATTAAACGAAATTCAAAGGGGATCCACCATACATCAGAATTGAGTTATCATAAGCTTTAATAGGAAATATAATGCAAGTTTCAGATCTACAATACAATTCGTCAGAGGTCCCAACATATGAATTAGATTTGGATTTAGATGGAATTTAACAAGAGACTCACAATACAAATCAGAACTAAAACCTCAAATCACCAGCAAACAATACATTGTTAATTTCCTAAAATAATCCCACTTAAAAAAAAAATACTATGATCAAAGATATTTCAGATAAGGATGAAAATACAAACTTTAAACATTGGCTATATGTAATATAAAATTCACACTATACAAGGAGGATCAGGCCGCTCAATTAGAGTTCTGAAAACGTTTGAAATTTACAGTGAAGATTTAAAATTTAACACTGTAACTATTATTCATTTGGTAGCAAACGTAACACTTGACATTCATACTTTCCAATGATTCTATAGTGACTCTATCAATATATTGTACTAATACTCTCGTAATATAAATAAATTCAGATTATAAAATACCAGGACTAATGAAAGTTGTGTAATGAAGATGTCTTTCAAAGTCTTGCGCTCCTCCCTTCCTTTGCTTGCTAATCACAGAGACTTCACCAGTACCTCCCAGCCAATGCTAGGGGTACTCTTCTCCCCCCTTAGCCCCCTCGAGCCATAAAGGGGCCACACACAGAAAAACCAACAATATAGCTCCAAGACTTTCCCTCACAAGGAAGAGCTTCCATTCTTTTTACAAGCTTGGTATCCCAACTCTCACAAGTAAAACACAGTCCAATTAAAAATTTTGCAGCATAACAATGCTCAAAAATTAGATCCTTTTTCCTTCTACAGAATTTGTTTGTATAGTCTTTTCTTCCTTGACACATGTCTTCCTGCACAGATAATTAATTTTTTGTAAATTTTAATTTGGATTACTCGCTCACACACTTGTCACAATCTCCCCAAGTTCCACCAATAATTACCAATTTTGTTGTAATGAAAAAGGTCAAAAACCCTCACACCTCAACGTGTTCCTATTTTGACTCCTAGGTGTCCCTTTGTTCCCCAGATTCTCATTTAAGGAGTGTTCCCTCACTAGATCTTAGTTAGAGTTTAATTAGGAGTCTCCTTCTAGTTATACTAGTGTAGTTTGACTCTAGATTCTATTCTGTGTACAACCAACCTCTTAAGTTATTATTTATTTCTATTTAAATTTTTTTTTATCAAATTCATGCACACATGTGCATTTTATTAAATATTTATATTTTACCACCCCTTTTCCTAGTATTATTATTTATCCCTACTTTAATATTTTAGATAGTTCCCAAATCAAACTTAGACTTGGGCCAAATCTTAGACTTAGGCTTTGATTCTTGTTAGGCTTCTCAACTAATAATCTATCATTTAATTAATCAGTTAATCCAACAAGGTCTAAATAATTCAATGTTTTCTAGGCCACCTAGATTTATTGACTTCAAGTTTTAAATTATGCGACGTGCCCTTCAATATGCACCTCCTTGTTCCAAGGGTGCCACTTGCCTTGGACTTGTTTTGGAAGTTTTCAGACTCTTGGAGCCAATACTCCACTCGGTTGACCTTGTGAGAGACTAAGGGCTTCTAAGGAATAAGGACTATGCCTTATTGTGTGCTCCTTAGAAATGTTTGTGAGCGATTGTCTCAGTCTACCCTCACAGCATCGTGGACCATTCAAACTAGGTAATCGTCAACCTACAACTCATACCATGGTGGGAGTGCTAGTAGGCTGTGATAGGGATGTTGTCACACCTCTCCCTCAATGTCTGGTTTCTGTGCATGGCCCCTATACTCCTTATGTGAGTCGGATTAGCAAGCATCGTCAAGCCTACATCCACTGAAAAAAACATTGCCAATAATTCCATATACATGAATCATACTATAATCAATCATACGGCATATGTGCGTGAAATGAAATAGTCAATAAATACAATCCACTCCCTGATTCAATCCAGAGTCCAAGGGAATCCATCTATTCCATCAGTATCCTTAACTTGTCATGTGTTCTACACACTCAAGATGACTTGTCAAAAGCATCTGTCAATATAACATATACATCAATATAATCAATAAGTCATAACACCTCAACCTCATCATATTTAACCCAAAATTTGAATGAAATCACAAAGTACCATACCCAGATCACTTGCAAGAAAGTGTCCCCAAAGAATAAGTCAATAATAGTGTGCTCATAGAGCGGGATGTTACAGTGTGTATATACATGTTGTACATGTATGAAATTTCTTGATTAAAATCAATATTTTGCCTTGATAAATAACACACACACACACACACACACACACACACACACACACACACACACACACACACATATAT
>SNQJ01S0051741.1:27362-46057 GCA_010110895.2 Picea sitchensis
ACACACACACACACACACACACACACACACACACACACACACATATATATATATATATATATATATATTGACATTCATTTACTTCTAATAAATTATTCTTGAACCATGTAGGTATTTACTTCTATTAGAGTACTTTTGACTTCACCTGCATGCTTCATTCCATAGACAATCCTTCAAACCCTAGCAAGCCTCATAGAATCATTCCCAAAATGTAATTACTGGCGACAACATCCACCGACAGTAATATCCATTGAAGGTAACATCCATTCACAACAACATCCACTAATGGAAGCATCCACTCACGACAACATCAAAAATTCATAGCAGAGCATATGGAAGCGTAGAAACCTCATGGTAACATCACAACAACATCACAACTTCATAGCAAAGCATACTGAAACATCACAACCTCACAACAATGCATATGACAACCTCACAACCTTACGACAATATTACAACCTTATAGCATACATTGAGAATAAGAAAAACCTTAAGAGAATCCCTTAGACTTCTCTTACACACCTTAAAGACACCCCAACACCTTGAGCACACATCATACTTTGTCTCTTCGTTGGTTACACAAAAAATGTGAAATTATATCATATATTTATAGTAATTTTGTCCCCAAAAATTAGTTGAACCGACCTCAATTTTTTGGCTGAGTTATCGGACAGAAAAACTCATATCTCCTCATTCCTAGAGATTTACAGGGACTTCCATATACCATTGGAAAGGTCTTGATATAATATTTCCAACCATGTAACTTTTTCATCCATTTGATTTAGTTATGTAGGTTAAAAATTCCCTCAAATATAGGGTATCCAAATTGACAAAAAATTAACACTTTCAACAATCTCCATCTTGCATTCTTTATCTTCGACATTTGTAGGCTTGTAATATTTATATTGGACATCTTGTGGGATCCATTTGTGTACAACTCAAAGTGGGCATGTGGAAATAACCACATGTTATCTCATCATGTGAGGGCCATGCTTAAAAGTAACGCCATAAGGGGACCACTTTGGAGTTATATATATTTATGTCAAGGTTCCTTCAAGGCTCTTCAAGTCTTCTTCAAGTGGACACATCATCATCACTTTTAGGGGCTTTTGGGCTTTGCTTCAAGGATTTTTATAAGGTTTACATCAATGACAACCAATTTTCAAACAATAGCTACTTACAAATTATTTGATTAAACTTTGATACTTCAACATATACTCACAACCCATACTTTACTCAATGTCTATCAATTCTTCGGTTGGCTCTTCTTTGTATGTTAGCACCTATTAGAAGACATCCATGGATGAGTGTAAATTAATTATTTAAATATAAATATCACAACAAACATGAAATCTTAAGTAAGGTAAAAAACGTAAATACTCACAAACTTTGCAATCAACCCTTTTATTCATCATTGTCTTGTCTTATGTGCTTAATGCGTTCCATTTTTTTTTCTTTTTTTGCAAAAAAACAATTCAAAAATAAGATTTCATGCAATAATTAAATTTGATGTACATAAAAGAATAAGTGAATGATTACATAGATCTAATGCACGTTGTTGTTGGGATGGCTCCTCCTGCGATGCAATTATGTTCATTTCTTTTACCATCTCCTTGTACACTTTTTTGGACATCCCTATCAACATGTATTCGTTTTCCCTTCGTGTATCCCTTGGAATTTTCATAATCTTCCTAAAAACAAAAAAAGAACGATATTTTTTTAAATTGACATGAAAGTAAATATAGCAAAAAAAAAAAAATTGATAATTTTTGGAACATATTATAGAAACACATGTTTAGTAATAATATTTTTTTGTTATTGTAAGTTTTTTCTCTTGCAAGTCTCAAGGGTCTCATTGACTATTTCTCTAGAAATGCTTCCTGTAGTTTATGTATAACCTGATTCTTGGAGTCGTTGAGTTGATTTTTGTATTGTAAGTAGAAAGTACATCTATACGTTCTTTCCACTATATCCCTCAAAGTTTTGTAAAACAATTTTCCCCCCTCATTATCTTCTAGCACCACTCCAGATGAACTAAGGACCAAGTCATCATCATTTACATCCTTCATATTTTTTGTCTTTTTAGGACGACATTCCATTCCCTCACTATCAGTCCCTGCACAACATTAAAAAAATGTGAAATCGAGTATTTAAAACATGTTAGCAATTAAAGTTGAGAATTTCATTTTTAATAAAAAGTCAAAGAAAAACTTCATGTTGATTTCCTTTTGATCCACCTAATTTCTTTCTTTGGAACATTTCCATAAATCTTTTACGCTCTTTTGCACTCAGATTGCAAACAATTTTATCAAGATTCTTCAAGTTTTGTCTCTGCATGACACGCCTTAACCAATACACGTCATTAATTTAAACCTATAGATAATTCAAATATATTGAATTTTTAATAAAACTTAAAGAACTTGCATTGTTCTCTTGTTGGGATGAGCTACCATCGTGTTTGTCGCAATAAGTTGTTTTCCTTGAACTTCTATTGGCCATCTTCTATAAAAAATAAAAATAAAAACAAGAATTATTTGTTGGGATATTTAAACACTTAGGAATTAGTTAAGATCTACTCGGTCTAATGTGTCATTAGGTAAAAGTGTGTTTCTTAGTGTGTTTCTTTAGTATCCATTAGTATGCATTTGTTGTTAGGAATTCAGACGGTTCATGTTCCCTCAATCTTAGCGGCCATTGATCCATGGCTTAACACCCAATTGGTCCATGATCTTTATTTAAAGAGCATGGAGGTTCATTTGTCGATGATCGATTGTGAGAAACTCTCTTGTAAAATCTCTATGTAATCTTTTTATTTTGCATTAATAAACTGCTCCAAGTGGTCGCGTTGGCTTGGGTCGTGGATGTTTCCCCGTACGGTTTTTACCACATCAAAACATCGATGTGTTGATCTTTAATCTGGTTGTGTGAGTGGTTATTGAAGGTGTTCATACTCTGTTGGAATACTTGTGTTGTTGAACATGGTATCATAGATTGTTTGAAGACTCACTCCTGTTGTAGATCGAGATCGTGAAGCCGAGTTGTCTTGACTCCATTTTCTGTCATTTTCATACATTTATGGACTAAGAGGATTGTTCCATTGCGTCTGGAGCACTCGTTTCAGTCCGAAACACTTTTATTTTCACTCAATAAGGTTTTTGTTTTCCCAAGATACGACCATTTCAGTCAGATCTTGAGGTATCAAGCCTGAATACACATTATTTAAATTTTTGTAGAGTATTATTTTGGTTTTATTTCAGTTTTATATTATTTGATTTCGGGTTGCTACTCTTTTAGATCTGTGCATACTCTTTTTTCCACGCTCTGTGCGATCTCGGAAAATCAAAAACAGATAGGAAAAGGTGCATCTTTCGGGTACCCTAACCGAGATCTAACCCTTGTTGTCATCAAGAAGCGAAAGTTTTTTTCTTGTGTAAAAGATTTTTTTTTAGCACGCTATCCAAGGTCGTCTTCCACAACAACAACAACAACAAAAAAAAAAACACCCCCAATCCTCTTGCGAAACAATACAATATGTTCTGCTAGCCCGTTTGGTTAAAAGTTGTCTTATTAAGTAAGAGGTCTTGAGTTCAAGTCTCTCTTTTTATTACTTTTTTTTTTTAAAACAAGTTCATGCTCAAATTGTAAAGTGTATTTCACTTCAAGTATAAAAGTGAATCACTATAAATAGCTTTAATATTTTATTTTAGAGTTATTTATTTTGCATGCAGCTTTTCTTTTATAAAGTAACCTCATTGTAAAAGTGATCCCCACTTCTCTTTATAAAAGTGGGTCACTTCATAAAGCAACTTACACCATCACATGGTCCTTTGGTTACCGTTTATGCCTTTTTTTAAAAGGGAATAACTTTCACATCCGAAGTCCATTTTCAATGTCGTTTTTTTTAAAACCGCCTATTTTTCGAGATCTTTCCATCCAGATCATCAGTTTCAGTTTTTAAATCCATATTAGCTACATATTTAATATGGTTTCTTCAAGTAATCTTTTTCTTACCAGCACCAACTACTTCCAATGGAAATCCCATATGGAGGATTTATTAAGAAGTAAAGGCTTGTATTGGATTATCTTGGCAAAGGAAACAACGGCCATTGATGTTGATAAGAAAGTCAAATGGGATAACATGAATGACAAAGCACGTGGATTAATCAGAATGTCCATCTCTCTTGATTTAAGGTTCCACCTTCAATCAATTGATAAACCCAAAGAAGCTTGGGAAAAGATTGAATCTGTGTTTGGTAAACACAATATTATTCGAGCACAATAGTTAGAAAATCAAGTACTGACTTTAAGTCCAAGTGATTTTTCTTGCATTGAAGACTATCTATCTAAGTTTAAAACACTCAGAACTTTAAATGAAGAATGTAAGATAAAGATAGACGAAGATCGTTGCATCTATCTTATTATTTCTAAGCTAGGTAGTCAATATTATGTGTTTGTATCTACCTTTTATGCCATGTAAGAGGCTCTAGGGACAACTTATGTAAAACCCACTCTTGAGAACTTTTGTGATGCTTTGATTAGAGAGCAAGATAAGCTTGTACAACTTGGAGTGATCAACATTGTAGGTACCTCCAACAAAGCCTTAGTCGTCCATCGGAAAGATAAACCCAAGAATCCCAAGAAGAAATATCTTCACCACAACAACAAGCAATATAAGGGTCCCAAACCCACTCAGACAGTTTCAGCTCATAATGGTGACAAAGGAGCAAAATATAAAAATAAGAAAACTGACAAACATTGCAACTTTTGTGATAAAGATGGTCATGATGAGTCCAAATGTTTCAAGAAGATGACATATTTAGAAGCAACGATGAAGAAGCACAACATCAATATTGATTCTCCTTCGTCTTCTTCTTCTCATGGACATGCACTTTCTACTTCTGGTTTCTCCTTCAATACAACTTCTACTTCTACTTCTAATGAGTGGCTTATTGATTATGGAGCATCTTATCATATGGCTAAGGATAGAGACATATTTTCTGCTCTAAATGAATGTAACACCAAGAAAATATTTGTTGGTGATGATAGATCTCTTAGTGTTGAAGGATCTGGAACAGTTCAAGTAGAAAATGGTCATTTCAATGATGTATTATGTGTTCCAAGTGTTTCTTGTAACCTTCTATCAATATATCAAATCACTCGTTCAGGTGAAGGTAAAACCGTAGAGTTTTCACCTCACCAAGTTGTAATCAAGGATCTAAAAGATCCTAAGCATATTCATGCAACTGGAATTGTTGATGATATTACCAGGTTGTACAAGTTTGAAAACTTTGGGTCATCATATTTTTCATTAGTTTTTGTTACTCATTGCGATGACTTGAGAAAACTTTGGCATGAGCAGTTTGATCATCTAAGCTATCTCTCATTGCAGGAAGCGGTGGAGTTGGAGCTGGTGTTGGTTCAAAGGACTCATCTAGTGATGGAGTTGAACCATGGGTAGGCAAGAGACAACCTGGTGAACTGAAACATCTTAGTAGCCAGAGGAATAGAAAGAAAAAGTGATTCCCATAGTAGCGGTGAGCGAAATGGGAGCAGCCTAAACCATGAAAATAGGGTTGTGGGAGAGCACAATATAAGCTCTGTGCTGCTAGGCGAAGAGGTTGAGTCCTACACCCTGGATGGTGAGAGTCCAGTAGCCAAAAGCATAATTGGCTTACGCTCTAACCTGAGTAGCATGGGGCACGTGGAATCCCGTGTGAATCGGCAAGGACCACCTTGCAAGGCTAAATACTCCTGGGTGACCGATAGCGAAGTAGTACCATGAGGGAAAGGTGAAAAGAACCCCCATCGGGGAGTGAAATCGAACATGAAACCCTAAGCTTCCAAGCAATGGGAGGAAAATGATATCTCTGACCGCATGCATGTTGAAGAATTAGTCGACAATTTATAGGCAGTGGCTTGGTTAAGGAAACCCACCGGAGTTGTAGCGAGAGCGAGTCTTCATGGGGAAATTTTCACTGCTTATGGACCCAAACTTGGGTGATCTATCCATGACCAGGATGAATCTTGGGTGAAACTAAGTGGAGGTTCGAACCGACTGATGTTGAAAAATCAATGGATGAGTCGTGGTTAGGGGTGAAATGCCACTCAAACCCAGAGCAGCAGTTGATTGAACCATCTAGGGGTAAAGCACTGTTTCGGTACGGGTCGCGAGAGCGGTACCAAATTGAGGCAAACTCTTAATACTAGATTGCCCCAATAAAAGGGGTAAAGGTCAGCTAGTGAGACGATGGGGGATAAGCTTCAACGTAGAAAGGGGAATAGCCCAGATCATCAGCTAAGGCCCCTAAATGACCACTCAGTGATGAAGGAAGTACGAGTGCAAAGATAACCAAGAGGTTTGCCTAGAAGCAGCTAACATTGAAAGAGTGTGTAATAGCTCATTGATTGAGCGCTCTTGCGCCAAAGATGGATGGGACTAAGCGATCTGTCGAAGTTGTGGTATGTAAAAATACATCAGTAGGGGAGCGTTCTGCCTCAGAGGGAAGCACTGGCACGAGCAGGTGTGGATGAAGTGGAAGTGAGAATGTCGGCTTGAGTAACACAGACATTGCTGAGAATATAATGCCTCGAAAACCTAAGGGTTCCTCCATAAGGTTCGTCCATGGAGGGTGAGTCAGGGCCTAATATTAGGACAAAAGGCGTAGTCGATGGACAACATGTTAATATTCATGTACTACCCCTTGTTGGTCCCAAGGGACGAAGGAGGATAGGTTAGCCGAAAGATGGTTATCGGTTCAAGGACGCAAGGTGACCCTGCTTTTTTTAGGCTAAGAAGGGGTAAAGAAAATGCCTCAATCCAATGTCTGAGTACCAAGCGCTACAGCGCTGAAGTAACCCATGCCATACTCCCAGGAAAAGCTCAAACGACCTTTAACAAATGGGTACCTGTACCCGAAACCGACACAGGTAGGTAGGTAGAGAATACCTAGGGGCACAAGACAACTCTCTCTAAGGAACTCGGCAAAATAGCCTCGTAACTTCGGGAGAAGGGGTGCCTTCTCAAGAGGTCGCAGTGACCAGGCCCAGGCGACTGTTTACCAAAAACATAGGTCTCCACAAAGTCGTAAGACCATGTATGGGGGATGACGCCTACCCAGTGCCAGAAGGTTAAGGAAGTCAGTGACCTGGTGAGGGGGGGTCAGCGACTGAAGCCCCGATGAACGACGATCGTAACTATAACGGTTCTAAGGTTGCAAAATTCATTGTCGGGTAATTTTCGACCCACATGAAAGGCGTAACGATCTGGGCACTGTCTCGGAGAGAGACTCGGTGAAATAGACATGTATGTGAAGATGCAGACTACCTGCACCTAGACAGAAAGACCCTATGAATCTTTATTGTTACCTAGGATTGTCTTTGGGTTCTTCTTGAGCAGATTAGGTGGAATGCGAAGGAGGCTCCCTTTTGGGGGGGCCTAAGCCACCAGTGAGATACCACTCTAGAAGAGCTAGAATTATAACCTTGTGTCAAGACCTATGGGCCAAGGGACAGTCTCAGGTAGACAGTTTCCATGGGGCGTAGGCCTCCCAAAAGTTAAATGAGGTGTGCAAAGGTTTCCTCCGGCCAGACGAAAATCATCCCTCGAGTGCAAAGGCAAAAGGGAGCTTGACCGCAAGACCCACCCATTAAGCAGGGACGAAATTCAGCCTTAGTGGTCCGACGGTGCCGAGTGGAAGGGTTGTCGCTCAAGGGATAAAAGTTACTCTAGGGATAACAGGCTGATCTTCCCCAAGAGTTCACATCAACAGGAAGGTTTGGCACCTTGATGTCGGCTCTTCACCACCTGGGGCGGTAGTACGTTCCAAGGGTTGGGTTGTTGGCCCATTAAAGTGGTACATGAGATGGGTTCAAAACATCGTGAGACATTTCGGTCCATATCCGGCGTGGGCATTAGAGCATTGAGAGGACCTTTCCCTAGTACGAGAGGATCAGGAAAGACGCACCTCTGGTGTAACGCGAGAAGCAGTTGGTGATCTTATCAGTGATCCTTCATATCAATGTCAGACACATTCACAGCTCCAACGAGCCTCTTCTCTTTTGGCTCAAGTTTCAGAGACTCATGATCCAGAGACATTTGTAGAAGCTTCAGTTCATCCAGATTGGGATACAACAATGAATGAAGAGTATCGTTCTTTAATGGCAAACGATACTTGGGATCTTGTACCTCTTCCAAAAGGAAGAAAACTTGTCAAATGTAAATGGGTATACAGAACTAAGTATGCATTAAATGGAAGTGTTGAAAGACACAAGGCTCGGTTAGTTGCCAAAGGATTTTCCCAAGTTGAAGGAATTTACTATAATGAAACCTTTTCCCCTGTGGTCAAAATGAATTCCATCCGTCTTGTTCTTTCCCTTGTTGCCTCACATAAATGGGAGGTCCATTAGATGGAAGTTAAATCCGCCTTCTTGCATGGATATTTGCAAGAATAAATCTACATGGAACAATCTCCTGGCTATGTCCAAAATGACTCTAGCCTTGTTTGACGCCTTAATAAATCTCTTTATGGTCTCAAGCAAGCTCCCCGAGCTTGGTATTCCAAAATGGACAGCTTTCTTATTGACACTGGATTCTCTAGATGTCATTCTTATCCTAATGTCTATACCAAGAAAGTAGGAAGCCATCTCATAATCCTTGTCCTTTATGTTAATGACCTTATCCTNGTTGCCACATGTACTTCTCCCAAAGTTGATGCAACCTTCTACCATCGGTTAGTTGGTAGCCTCTTATACTTGACTCATACCCATTCTGATATTTCCTTTGTTGTTGGTCTTGTTGCCTGGTATATGAAAACACCCCATGAAAGCCATTGGAAAGCAGCTAAAAGGATACTTTGTTATGTTCATGGTACAGTTCAATTTGGGATACATTGCAGTTCAGGGGGGACTCCTTTATTGGTTGGTTTCACTGATTCAAATTGGGTCGGCAACCCTGATGACCGGAAATCTACTACAAGTTATGTTTTCAGCCTTGGTTCAGGACCTGTCACTTGGGCCTGTAAGAAACAACAGGCTATTTCACTTTCTTCAGCAGAAGCAGAGTATCGAGCAGCAGTAAATGCAATTCAAGAAGCCTTGTGGCTTCGACAGATCCTTTCAGAGTTTGGATTCCAGCAACAGCAGCCGACCAGCCTTTGGTGTGACAATTAGAGTGCCATCAAGCTCGCCAAAGACCCAGTTCGACATCAACGTAGAAAACACATCAAGCTACACATGCACTTCATCAGAAAGTTCATTCATGATCAAGTTATTGAAGTGCTCTTTTGGCCTATAGAAGATCAAGTTGCAGACATTTTCACAAAAGTCTCTTACAGAAGCGAAGTTTTCCAAAATTCGATCTATGTTAGAAGTTCAGGAAGTTGTCATTAAGGGGGGATAGGCTCTAATGCCTCCTTCCTTCTCCTATTGTGTCACTATTGTAAATCCCCCAATCCTATCTGAAGTTGTTATTAAGGGGGGAAGTTAGGATATTTAAACACTTAGGAGTTAGTTAATATCTACTTGGTCTAATGTGTCGTTAGGTAAAAGTGTGTTTCTTTAGTATGCATTAGTATGCATTTGTAGTTAGGAAATCCAACGATCACGATATGTTCTCGACATAGAGTGATCAGATGGTTCATATTCTCCTCAATATTAATGACCATTGATTCGTGGCTTAACACCCAATTGGTCCATGATCTCTATTTAAAGAGCATGGAGGGTCATGTGTCGATGATCGATTGTGAGAAACTCTCTTGTAAAATCTCTCTGTAATATTTTTATTTTGCATTAATAAACTGCTCCAAGTGATCGTGTTAGCCAGGGTCGTGAATGTTTCCCCGTAGGGGTTTTACCACGTCAAAATATCGGTGTATTGATCTTTGATCTGGTTGTGTGAGTGGTTACTGAAGGTGTTCGTCCTCTTTTGGAATACCTGTGTTGTCAAACATTATCAAATATAAAAATTACAAAATAAGATTTCAATGCATATAATAAAAAAGTATGCACCAATGCAGTAATCATATGTATATGAACCAATATATAATAAATGTGCTCTTACAAAATCGAAAATATTTTGTTTACAAATTGTTATATTCACATGGTGCTCTATAAATTAATAGAAGCACCAATGCCTCATTATTGTTTATTGTGCATTGTCAAACATGTGAACAAATTTAAAACATGATGTTTTTGACATTAAAAACAAGGTTATTTTCATTTTAAACTAAGTGGTGTTGTTGACAAGAAAATGTGCACCAGTGCGATATTCCTATACAGTGTGCACCGCTATCCACAAAATCATTTTTTAAAACAAAAATGATAGTGATAGGATTTGGGATCCAATACAATGAGTGGTCTCATTGCAATGAATACCAAATTCCCCATATATAAGTAAAGAAACAATATAAAAATATGTTGCTTAAAAAAAATTCTTGTTGTGAAATATAGAGAGGGAAACCAAGAGAAACAACAAGGAAGCTAGGGCTTCCAATACCAAATGTAACTATGAAACCCTTTTGTTTTTTTGAGAATAGACTAAAAATTACTTGAATCAAATAGAGAAAAGATTAAGATTATCAATACAATGAAATCTCAATACCTATGATAATCCCTTATAAATTTGGCTCCTCTGCAGATTTGTATGTGACCTACGATGATCCCTTATAAATTTGGCTCTTCAAAAAAATCTTCCCACTCCAAAGTCTTTGTTGGTAAATTTCATTTGCACAATTATCCCCTCTAAATTTTGGCAAAGGAATGAAATAATAATTAAGGTTTTCATTTATAAACATACATTTAGAAAAAATGAAATTCTCACTCATTTTTTCATAGTATATTTCGGCACATTGATGATAAACGTGAGCAACTTACTTTTTCGGTGCGCTATACATTCTATAGCGCATTAGTGTGGTTTTTACGTTAAAAAACACTAACAAACAGTTTAATTCACAAAATACAAATGTGAGGATCCACGTTTAAATTTTGCATAGGTTTTTCTTTGTAGAGGCAATAACATAGGTCGCTCTTCAGTGTCTTGTGTACTTTAGCGCACTGATGTGTTTTGTATATATTGAAGCCACATTGAAGCATTGGGGCATCATAATATAATTAGTTGCATTGTTAACTTTTAAAATTCATTTGAAATTTTGTTTGAAGTTAGATTGTTCTATGCTCCCCAAACTTTCTTTTAAAATGTATTCTCGTATTGATGATGGCTTTGGCTCAAATGCGGGAAAAAAGAGTTTATAATATCAAATGGTAAGTTCTTGATATTCTAACTCATTCCATATCATTGCAAGTTTTTCAAGTTCTCCCTCGTTCTTTTTAGTAAGTCTAGATTTTATTTATAATTTATTTATCTCATTGAATGTATGTTATGTATGCACATGCATTTGAATAATTGTTCATTGAATTTTATAGGATCATGATCCAGGATCGAGTTCAGATGCACAAGATATTCCACCAGTCCAAAAATGTTGCAATATCTTATCAAAATAAAGATGTTGTGAGCATACGTTTAATGAAAATGGACAACTACTTTACCCTGCTAATTGTAACATGCCATCTTCCAACAACCAGTCTGGGTCAACGGTATTACACTATGAATTGGATATCTTTTATGACACCCCAATAGTATTTGGTTGTTCACAATGTGAAGGGTTGAAGGAGAACCCTCGACGTGTCAAATTTTCCCATTATATTAATGATCAACTACCCAATGTTGACTGCCTAATACCTCCCACTGTGGTCAATAATCCAATAGTTGATATAGAAAATACACGTGGGAACACTTCCATATGTTCCTTTTTTGAAAATTTGGAATCCATACCAACTAAGTTTCATCATAAATTGACCAACCCATCTTCTTTTGTTGAGTATATAGTTCTAGTGATGTCATGCCCCATATTATCATAAATAAATAATAGTAATAAATAAGTAAAATAATTGTCATAAAGGGACCATAATAAATACTTNAATATATAATAAATGTGCTCTTACAAAATCGAAAATATTTTGTTTACAAATTGTTATATTCACATGGTGCTCTATAAATTAATAGAAGCACCAATGCCTCATTATTGTTTATTGTGCATTGTCAAACATGTGAACAAATTTAAAACATGATGTTTTTGACATTAAAAACAAGGTTATTTTCATTTTAAACTAAGTGGTGTTGTTGACAAGAAAATGTGCACCAGTGCGATATTCCTATACAGTGTGCACCGCTATCCACAAAATCATTTTTTAAAACAAAAATGATAGTGATAGGATTTGGGATCCAATACAATGAGTGGTCTCATTGCAATGAATACCAAATTCCCCATATATAAGTAAAGAAACAATATAAAAATATGTTGCTTAAAAAAAATTCTTGTTGTGAAATATAGAGAGGGAAACCAAGAGAAACAACAAGGAAGCTAGGGCTTCCAATACCAAATGTAACTATGAAACCCTTTTGTTTTTTTGAGAATAGACTAAAAATTACTTGAATCAAATAGAGAAAAGATTAAGATTATCAATACAATGAAATCTCAATACCTATGATAATCCCTTATAAATTTGGCTCCTCTGCAGATTTGTATGTGACCTACGATGATCCCTTATAAATTTGGCTCTTCAAAAAAATCTTCCCACTCCAAAGTCTTTGTTGGTAAATTTCATTTGCACAATTATCCCCTCTAAATTTTGGCAAAGGAATGAAATAATAATTAAGGTTTTCATTTATAAACATACATTTAGAAAAAATGAAATTCTCACTCATTTTTTCATAGTATATTTCGGCACATTGATGATAAACGTGAGCAACTTACTTTTTCGGTGCGCTATACATTCTATAGCGCATTAGTGTGGTTTTTACGTTAAAAAACACTAACAAACAGTTTAATTCACAAAATACAAATGTGAGGATCCACGTTTAAATTTTGCATAGGTTTTTCTTTGTAGAGGCAATAACATAGGTCGCTCTTCAGTGTCTTGTGTACTTTAGCGCACTGATGTGTTTTGTATATATTGAAGCCACATTGAAGCATTGGGGCATCATAATATAATTAGTTGCATTGTTAACTTTTAAAATTCATTTGAAATTTTGTTTGAAGTTAGATTGTTCTATGCTCCCCAAACTTTCTTTTAAAATGTATTCTCGTATTGATGATGGCTTTGGCTCAAATGCGGGAAAAAAGAGTTTATAATATCAAATGGTAAGTTCTTGATATTCTAACTCATTCCATATCATTGCAAGTTTTTCAAGTTCTCCCTCGTTCTTTTTAGTAAGTCTAGATTTTATTTATAATTTATTTATCTCATTGAATGTATGTTATGTATGCACATGCATTTGAATAATTGTTCATTGAATTTTATAGGATCATGATCCAGGATCGAGTTCAGATGCACAAGATATTCCACCAGTCCAAAAATGTTGCAATATCTTATCAAAATAAAGATGTTGTGAGCATACGTTTAATGAAAATGGACAACTACTTTACCCTGCTAATTGTAACATGCCATCTTCCAACAACCAGTCTGGGTCAACGGTATTACACTATGAATTGGATATCTTTTATGACACCCCAATAGTATTTGGTTGTTCACAATGTGAAGGGTTGAAGGAGAACCCTCGACGTGTCAAATTTTCCCATTATATTAATGATCAACTACCCAATGTTGACTGCCTAATACCTCCCACTGTGGTCAATAATCCAATAGTTGATATAGAAAATACACGTGGGAACACTTCCATATGTTCCTTTTTTGAAAATTTGGAATCCATACCAACTAAGTTTCATCATAAATTGACCAACCCATCTTCTTTTGTTGAGTATATAGTTCTAGTGATGTCATGCCCCATATTATCATAAATAAATAATAGTAATAAATAAGTAAAATAATTGTCATAAAGGGACCATAATAAATACTTTAAAACAAATATTTGGGTAATAAAAGAAATGGGTAAAATAAATAAAGGTAAGTTATATAAAAACACTAAAAACAAAAAGTTTATGGGGAAATAAAAAGTAAGATAAAGAAATAATTAAATAATGACAAATGGATCTTAGGGGGATCGATTCATTTATCATGGATGGATTCTATATAAGGATGGAGAAGAAGAAAAAGAGGACATCTATTTTTGCTTGGGGCAATTGGAGAACAAGGCTAAGAAGAGCTAGCATAGTAGTGAATTAAGGGTTCATGGGCTCTCGGTTGTGATAATTGAGGGGTTGGTTGGGAGGAGAGTTTCCCCCCACACTCTGTTGCGGATTGTGGGATCGAGGATTGGAGTGTCACATGCAAGTTGATCCCTAGTTATCAAGTAAGTTACTCACCACTCACTCCTTGTAATTTATAAAATATTGAATCATGTATCTCTACTTTTATCAGTTATTGGTTGCAGGTTGTGGTGTTATCTATGTATTAGATCATAAGAATTTGGGTCCTGGCATATGGTATCAGAACACAGCTTTCAACCCTCAAAGACTATGGGCCTTCATAGTTAAGTTAGAAAAATATAGAATTATATATCTAAAAATATAAATCTAGAATAAAGTTGAAAATCTACGTTAGAGATCCCATGCCATAATCCATGTAGATCTAGATCTAGTGCCTCCATGTAGATCAAATTTGCAATAATAAAATCATGTAAATATATTTAGAAGAGAAGATCTATAGCATATATCTCCAGAATTCTTTGATTTGGGAAAACATTACATTGTCGAAGACTATCGACTCCTGGATTTCCTCCCATTCGATTGTGATCGATGCAAATAGGTTTGTCTCACGTCCTCTTTTGATTTTCATGAATTGGTGGGTGTTTCCCCATCTTATGGAAATTTAGGTAGATGCATAGAATTGTGTAGAAAAAAAAATCAACTAATAAAGGAAAACTTGGATCATGGTTCACATGAAATTCAATTTGTTGAATAATCAGGCCAACTCGCTTTATTTTGTAGTTGCTTGATGAAATTACATGTTGATGAATATTAAAAAGATGTGACAGATTGTTAAGGATCTCTTTTCAACTTTCTCACACATACATTCTTGGCCCCTATTAATATTAGTCCCCTAGGTTCGAAATATATATTCCCGCAGTTCATATTTTTCTTCTGAGGTTGAGAATGATTCGCATATCCACACAACAATAAAAGATAAAAAATAAAATTTGAACCTGCTAGTCACAAACAAGCAGTAATTGTACCAGTGTTGTACCAAAAGATTTAGTTTCATTTGGTGGTGGTGTGGCCAAGAATTCCTGATCAGTTGGTACAAATCCTTATATTCTCATACTATTCTCATCTTGAATTGATACCTCATGTTGTGATTGATCCATAAGACCTACCATTCCAACAAAATTAAGATAGGTATAAGAAGAAATTGCTAAGAGAACAAAATGGTGCCCTCCACTAGTACATTATTCAGCAAAATTAGCAGAAAATAAAAGTATGGAATACTTTAGTTAAAATGTAGAGATGCAAGAATAGAAAATGCACGACCAAGAGCACAAAAACATAACTTTAAGGTAGTTACAAAACTAACAAAAATGTTATTGTTTATGGAAAAGTGTAGCTTAATCTTTCAAAATTAGCTCTCAAATGTTATTTATAAGGTTTTGGATCAAATATGTCGGTCAATGTTTGCACTGATCATTGAGATCAAAGAGAAAGAATGGATATATTCTTGGAAAAATGATCTTCAAGCTTTGGAGCAATTTTGACAGTTTTGGATTTTTAGCTTTGGAACAATTTTTGTCGTTCTAGATCTTTGGATTTGGATTTTATTGAGGTTGGATTTACCTAACCTTAAACAAATATTTTTTCATGCAAACTATCACAATTAGTAGCTCCTCCTCCATAATATTCTACTTTGAATGTGTAAAGTGTCTCAATCTGCATCTTCCTATTCGAAAGCCTGTTTGTGAGAAATATGTGTAGATGTCAACTTTGTGACGTGAACAAATTTTGATTGAGACACAAGATCAAGAATGGTATGTTAGAATCTATTAATAGTTTGAGTATGTGGAATTATTTTTCCTTCAGATTATATTTCCTTGTTCATTTTTATCAAGCATTATTTGTTGTTTAGGCCACACCATTTTGGAACTATTTTTTCTACTCATCTAGGAAATACACTCACCATCTCATCACCTATTGTATGAAGTCAAGGAACAACAACTGATAAGAGAAAATGATCATTTTGAAGCACTCAGTGTAGTGTGCATCGCATGGGGGGAGGCACGGTTGATATGCCTTCTTTGTGCCATACCAATAAGCCTTATAGTCTTACTGCATATCTAGTACAAGGTCACATCTTGTAGAATAAGAGCACGATATATTAGTCCATTCTTGGGATTTTCCATTCAAGGTGTTCTCATGCCTATGAATTGATCGTTGTTCCCTTTTTCAAACTTTTACTCCAACGATCCTTGAGGAAAAGATAAATATTATTTAAATTCCATTTATGTATATATCATTTCGATCTATTGAAAATGAGCATACTTGATGAAGATTAGATTGTTGGAAATAGTAATTACAAGTTGGTGAGTTTTACGTCTCCGTTGATTTGTCAGTATATTTGTCAGTCATTTGAATTGTCAGTCCACGGTTTTTTCTGTCATTCTACAAATTCAAAGTCGCACATTTATGCAATATTAGTTTTATCAGTCGGCAAGCAGGGGAGTTAAATTAATGGAGCCGATCTTTATCTTTCTCGAGTTCGGTTAAGTAGTTGAAAATTCAGTTGAATTTATTATTTCTTAAATGGTAAGTCAGTATGCTTCTATAAGAAGTCTCAGTCATAGTATTTATAAGTCTGAGTCTCTAGTCAGTCGAAATACACAGATGTAGAGAGGTAGAGTGAACAAAGTCATGAAGAAGAAACAACAGTAGTTGAGGAGTTGAACAAGAAATCTGAGAGCACAAGCTCAGTGTCTATAAAATCAAAAAAAGTTCTTGGTGCCGAAGCTCATCATAGTTTTACATTCTGTAATTGCACGTTGCATTGAAGTTATTAATATCAAGTAGTTTCTGTGTTCATAATTTCATCTGTAGTTCTAATTTTATGTGCTAATCATAGCACTGTGTTGTTCTTCATCCATAAATCATTCCATTAAGATTTTTATCTCAGCGCGCAGTAAATCCAGTAGGTTTTCGATTGCGCGGTAAGTCCTGAGTGTTCAGTGACGAATTTTTGTGGCATGCAGTATTTATACTTTCATTGCACACAGTTTCCTTGTGCATTGTAGATCCGATATCTGGTATCAGAGAAGGTTGATCAAAAGAAGGTTCTATCAGAACAATTTCAAGAGCAAAAACTCTATTGAAAAGTGAAATATGTCTTCTACTTCAAATCTGCAACCTCCCACTTTTACTGGCAAGAATTATGAGATGTGATCCTTGACCATGAAGGCACTATTCCAAGGTCAAGATTTATGGGAGATAGTTGAGAATGGTTATGTGGAACCAACAAATTAGGCAGCATATAATGCACTCACACAAGTTGAGAAGGACGTCTTGAAAGATCAAAGGAAGAAGGGTGGAAAGGCGATGTTTTACATACATCAAGCCAGGCATGAGAGAATACTCCCAAAAGTTGCATCAGAAAAGCAAGACAAGGAAGCATGGGACATATTACAAACCTCTTATCAAGGTATGGACAAAGTCAAGACCTCTAAACTACAAATTCTTAGAAGATATTTTGAAACTCTGTCAATGAAAGATACAGATTCAGTAGATTCATTTTATACCCATGTTATTGTCCTAATAAATCAGATTAAGTCTCATGGTGAAACCATAGAAGATAGAAAATTTGTTGAAAAGGTACTTAGGAGTCTTCCTCCTAAAGTTGATACCCTTGTTGTGACACTGGAAGAAAGCAAAGACTTGAGTCAGTTTAGTCTAGATGAACTGCAAGCTTCCCTCATTAATCATGAACACAGATTGAATAGGTCAAGTATGTCATTAGAGAATGCATTTTCCATGCATTCATCTATAAGTCATGGAAGAGGAAGGGGGAGAGCTAACAATAGAGGTAGAGGAATATTTTTTGTCATAGGTGAATGTAGTAACAGTCCTGGAAATACTAGTGGAAGAGGTCAAAACCCAAATACCAGTCAGCCAATTGGTCAAAGAACCGATAAATCAAAGATTCAGTTCCATTACTGTAAAAACTATGGACATTATGCATATGAGTGCAGGAAGAGACAGTATAATCATAGCAAGCAAGGTCAACATCACTCTCACAATGCAAATAGTCCATCCAGTCCTATGTTTATGGCGCGCATTGAATCAATTCCTATAATTTCCCCAGTTGAATGCAATGTTGCTCAAGCAAGTCCATGTGACATATGGTATTTAGATTTAGGCTACAATAACCACATGAAAGGAAACATAGAATTGTTTTCTAGTTTGGATGAGTTAGTCTAAACCAAGGTTACACCTGGAACAGATATCCAAGTCATTGTCTTAGGAAAAGGCAGTATAAACATTTTAACTAAACAAGGAGAACAAAAACTTATGCCTGATGTATATTATGTTTCTTGTCTTAAGCATAATCTGATGAGCACGGGACAATTGTTACATAAAGGATACAGAATCTATATGGAAGATAATCATTGTGTGATTATGGACAGATGCCCAAGCATTCAACTTATTGCAAGAATCCAAATGACAAGTAACAGAATGTTTCCATTGACATTGAATCTAGCTAAG
>SNQJ01S0051741.1:46067-73251 GCA_010110895.2 Picea sitchensis
GAAAATATTTTGTTTACAAATTGTTATATTCACATGGTGCTCTATAAATTAATAGAAGCACCAATGCCTCATTATTGTTTATTGTGCATTGTCAAACATGTGAACAAATTTAAAACATGATGTTTTTGACATTAAAAACAAGGTTATTTTCATTTTAAACTAAGTGGTGTTGTTGACAAGAAAATGTGCACCAGTGCGATATTCCTATACAGTGTGCACCGCTATCCACAAAATCATTTTTTAAAACAAAAATGATAGTGATAGGATTTGGGATCCAATACAATGAGTGGTCTCATTGCAATGAATACCAAATTCCCCATATATAAGTAAAGAAACAATATAAAAATATGTTGCTTAAAAAAAATTCTTGTTGTGAAATATAGAGAGGGAAACCAAGAGAAACAACAAGGAAGCTAGGGCTTCCAATACCAAATGTAACTATGAAACCCTTTTGTTTTTTTGAGAATAGACTAAAAATTACTTGAATCAAATAGAGAAAAGATTAAGATTATCAATACAATGAAATCTCAATACCTATGATAATCCCTTATAAATTTGGCTCCTCTGCAGATTTGTATGTGACCTACGATGATCCCTTATAAATTTGGCTCTTCAAAAAAATCTTCCCACTCCAAAGTCTTTGTTGGTAAATTTCATTTGCACAATTATCCCCTCTAAATTTTGGCAAAGGAATGAAATAATAATTAAGGTTTTCATTTATAAACATACATTTAGAAAAAATGAAATTCTCACTCATTTTTTCATAGTATATTTCGGCACATTGATGATAAACGTGAGCAACTTACTTTTTCGGTGCGCTATACATTCTATAGCGCATTAGTGTGGTTTTTACGTTAAAAAACACTAACAAACAGTTTAATTCACAAAATACAAATGTGAGGATCCACGTTTAAATTTTGCATAGGTTTTTCTTTGTAGAGGCAATAACATAGGTCGCTCTTCAGTGTCTTGTGTACTTTAGCGCACTGATGTGTTTTGTATATATTGAAGCCACATTGAAGCATTGGGGCATCATAATATAATTAGTTGCATTGTTAACTTTTAAAATTCATTTGAAATTTTGTTTGAAGTTAGATTGTTCTATGCTCCCCAAACTTTCTTTTAAAATGTATTCTCGTATTGATGATGGCTTTGGCTCAAATGCGGGAAAAAAGAGTTTATAATATCAAATGGTAAGTTCTTGATATTCTAACTCATTCCATATCATTGCAAGTTTTTCAAGTTCTCCCTCGTTCTTTTTAGTAAGTCTAGATTTTATTTATAATTTATTTATCTCATTGAATGTATGTTATGTATGCACATGCATTTGAATAATTGTTCATTGAATTTTATAGGATCATGATCCAGGATCGAGTTCAGATGCACAAGATATTCCACCAGTCCAAAAATGTTGCAATATCTTATCAAAATAAAGATGTTGTGAGCATACGTTTAATGAAAATGGACAACTACTTTACCCTGCTAATTGTAACATGCCATCTTCCAACAACCAGTCTGGGTCAACGGTATTACACTATGAATTGGATATCTTTTATGACACCCCAATAGTATTTGGTTGTTCACAATGTGAAGGGTTGAAGGAGAACCCTCGACGTGTCAAATTTTCCCATTATATTAATGATCAACTACCCAATGTTGACTGCCTAATACCTCCCACTGTGGTCAATAATCCAATAGTTGATATAGAAAATACACGTGGGAACACTTCCATATGTTCCTTTTTTGAAAATTTGGAATCCATACCAACTAAGTTTCATCATAAATTGACCAACCCATCTTCTTTTGTTGAGTATATAGTTCTAGTGATGTCATGCCCCATATTATCATAAATAAATAATAGTAATAAATAAGTAAAATAATTGTCATAAAGGGACCATAATAAATACTTAAAAACAAATATTTGGGTAATAAAAGAAATGGGTAAAATAAATAAAGGTAAGTTATATAAAAACACTAAAAACAAAAAGTTTATGAGGAAATAAAAAGTAAGATAAAGAAATAATTAAATAATGACAAATGGATCGTAGGGGGATCAAGTCATTTATCATGGATGGATTCTATATAAGGATGGAGAAGAAGAATAAGAGGACATCTATTTTTGCTTGGGGCAATTGGAGAACAAGTCTAAGAAGAGCTAGCATAGTAGTGAATTAAGGGTTCATGGGCTCTCGGTTGTGATAATTGAGGGGTTGGTTGGGAGGAGAGTTTCCCCCCACACTCTGTTGCGGATTGTGGGATCGAGGATTGGAGTGCCACATGCAAGTTGATCCCTAGTTATCAGGTAAGTTACTCACCACTCACTCCTTGTAATTTATAAAATATTGAATCATGTATCTCTACTTTTATCAGTTATTGGTTGCAGGTTGTGGTGTTATCTATTTATTAGATCATAAGAACTTAGGTCCTGACATATGGTATCAGAACATAGGTTTCAACCCTCAAGGACTATGGGCCTTCACAATTAAGTTAGAAAAATATAGAATTATAGATCTAAAAATATAAATCTAGAATAAAGTTGAAAGTCTACATTAGAGAAGCCATGCCATAATCCATGTAGATCTAGATCTGGTGCCTCCATGTAGATCAGATTTGCAATAATAAAATCGTGTAAATAGATTTAGAAGAGAAGATCTATAGCATCTATCTCCGGAATTCTGTGATTTGGGAAAACATTACATTGTCGAAGACTATCGACTCCTGGATTTCCTCCCATTCGATTGTGATTGATGCAAACAGGGTTGTCTCACGTCCTCTTTTGATTTTCATGAATTGATGGGTGTTTCCCCATCTTATGGAAATTCAGGTAGATGCATAGAATTGTGTAGAAAAAAAAAATCAACTAATAAAGGAAAACTTGGATCATGGTTCACATGAAATTCAATTTGTTGAATAATCAGGCCAACTTGCTTTATTTTGTAGTTGCTTGATGAAATTACATGTTGATGAATATTAAAAAGATGCGACAAATTGTTAAGGATCTCTTTTCAACTTTCTCACACATACATTCATGGCCCCTATTAATATTAGTCCCCTAGGTTCCAAATATATATTCCTGGAGTTCATATTTTTCTTCTGAGGTTGAGAATGATTCGCATATCCACGCAACAATAAAAGATTAAAAAAAAAAAAAATTGAACCTGCTAGTCACAAACAAGCAGTAATTGTCCCAGTGTTGTACCAAAAGATTTAGTTTCATTTGGTGGTGGTGTGGCCAAGAATTCCCGATCAATTGGTACAAATCCTTCTATTCTCATACTATTCTCATCTTGAATTGATACCTCATGTTGTGATTGATCCATAAGACCTACCATTCCAACAAAATTAAGATAGGTATAAGAATAAATTGCTAAGAGAACAAAATTGTGCCCTCCATTAGTACATTATTCAACAAAATTAGCAGAAAATAAAAGTATGGAATACTTTAGTTAAAATGAAGAGATGCAAGAATAGAAAATGCACGACCAAGAGCAAAAAAACATAACTTTAAGGTAGCTACAAAACTAACAAAAATGTTATTGTTTATGGAAAAGTGTAGCTTAATCTTTCAAAATTAGCTCTCAAATGTTATTTATAAGGTTTTGGATCAAATATGTTGGTCAATGTTTGCACTGATCATTGAGATCAAAGAGAAATAATGGCAATATTCTTGGAAAAATGATCTTCAAGCTTTGGAGCAATTTTGACAGTTTTGGATTTTTAACTTTGGAACAATTTTTGTCATTCTAGATCTTTGGATTTGGATTTTATTGAGGTTGGATTTACCTAACCTTAAACAAATAGTTTTTCATGCAAACTATCACAATTAGTAGCTCCTCCTCCTTAGTGTTCTGCTTTGAATGTGTAAAGTGTCTCAATCTACATCTTCCTATTCGAAAGCCTGTCTGTGAGAAATATGTGTAGATGCCAACTCTGTGACGTGAACAAATTGTGATTGAGACACAAGATCAAGAATGGTATGTTAGAATCTATTAATATTTTGAGTGTGTGGAATTATTTTTTCTTTAGATTATATTTCCTTGTTCATTTTGATCAAGCATTATTTGTTGTTTAGGCCACACCATTTTGGGACTATTTTTTCTACTCATCTAGGAAATCCACTCACCATCTCATCACCTATTGTATGAAGTCAAGGAACTACAACTGACAAGAGAAAATGATCATTTTGAAGCACTCAGTGTAGTGTGCATCGCATGGGGGGAGGCACAGTTGATATGCCTTCTTTATGCCATACCAATAAGCCTTATAGTCTTAGTGCATATCTAGTACAAGGTCACGTCTTGCAGAATAAGAGCATGATATATTAGTTCATTCTTGGGATTTTCCATTCAAGGTGTTCTCATGCCTATGAATTGATCGTTGTTCCCTTTTTCAAACTTTTACTCCAACGATCCTTGAGGAAAAGATAAATATTATTTAAAATCCATTTCTGTATATATCATTTCGATCTATTGAAAATGAACATACTTGATGAAGATTAAATTGTTGGAAATAGTAATTACAAGTTGGTGAGTTTTACGTCTCCGTCGATTTGTTAGTATATTTGCCAGTCATTCGAATTGTCAATCCACGGTTTTTTCTGTCATTCTGCAAATTCAAAGTCGCACATTTATGCAAGATTAGTTTTATCAGTCGGCAAGCAGGGGAGTTAAATTAATGGAGCCGATCTTTATCTTTCTCAAGTTCAGTTAAGTAGTTGAAAATTCAGTCGAATTTATTATTTCTTAAATGGTAAGTCGGTATGCTTCTGTAAGAAGTCTCAGTCACAGTATTTATAAGTCTGAGTCTCTAGTCAGTCGAAATACACAGATGTAGAGAGGTAGAGTGAACAGAGTCATGAAGGAGAAACAACAGCAGTTGAGGAGTTGAACAAGAAATCTGAGAGCACAAGCTCGGTGTCTGTAAAATCAACAGAAGTTCTTGGAGCCGAAGCTCATCATAGTTTTACATTCGATAATCGTGCGCTGCGTTGAAGTTATGAATATCAAGTAGTTTGTGTGTTCATAATTTCATCTGTATTTCTGATTTTATGTGCTAATCATAGCACTGTGTTGTTCTTCATCCATAAATCATTCCATTAAGATTTGTATCTCAACGCGCAGTAAATCCAGTAGGTTTCCGATTGTGCAATAAGTCTTGAGTGTTCAGTGACGAATTTTTGTGGCATGCAGTATTTATAACTACGTTGCACATAGTTTCCTTGTGTGTTGTAGATCTGATATCTGGTATCAGAGAAGGTTGATCAAAATAAGGTTCTATCGGAACAAGTTCAAGAGAAACAACTCTGTTGAAAAGTGAAATATGGCTTCTACTTCAAATCTGCAACCTCCCACTTTTACAGGCAAGAATTATGAGATGTGGTCCTTGACCATGAAGGCATTATTCCAAGGTCAATATTTATGGGAGATAGTTGAGAATGGTTATGTGGAACCAACAAATCAGACAGCATATAATGCACTCACACAAGTTGAGAAGGATGTCTTGAAAGATCAAAGGAAGAAGGGTGGAAAGGCGATGTTTTACATACATCAAGCCATGCATGAGAGAATACTCCCAAAAGTTGCATCAGAAAAGCAAGACAAGGAAGCATGGGACATATTAAAAACCTCTTATCAGGGTATGGACAAAGTCAAGACCTCTAAACTACAAATTCTTAGAAGATATTTTGAAACTTTGTCAATGAAAGATACAGATTCAGTAGATTCATTTTATACCCATGTTATTGTCCTAATAAATCAGATTAAGTCTCATGGTGAAACCATAGAAGATAGAAAATTTGTTGAAAAGGCATTTAGGGGTCTTCCTCCTAAATTTGATACCCTTGTTGTGACACTAGAAGAAAGCAAAGACTTGAGTTAGTTTAGTCTAGATGAACTACAAGCTTCCCTCATTAATCATGAACATGGATTGAATAGGTCAAGTATGTCATTAGAGAATGCATTTTCCACGCATTCATCTAAAAGTCGAGGAAGAGGAAGGGGGGGAGCTAACAATAGAGGTAGAGGAAGAATTTTTGTCGTAGGTGGATGTAGTAACAGTCCTAGAAATACTGGTGGAAGAAGTCAAAACCCAAATACCAGTCAGCCAATTGGTCAGAGAAAGGATAAATCAAAGATTCAGTTCCATTACTGTAAAAACTATGGGCATTATGCATATGAGTGCGGGAAGAGACAGTATAATCATAACAAGTAAGGTCAACATCACTCTCACAACACAAATAGTCCATCCATTCCTATGTTTATGGTGCGCATTGAATCAATTCCTATAATTTCCCCAGTTGAATGCAATGTTTCTCAAGCAAGTCCATGTGACATATGGTATTTAGATTTAGGCTACAATAACCACATGAAAGGAAACATAGAATTGTTTTCTAGTTTGAATGAGTCGGTCTAAACCAAGGTTACACCTAGAACAGATATCCAAGTCATTGTCTTAGGAAAAGGCAGTATAACATTTAACTAAACAAGGAGAAAAAAAAATTATGCCTGATGTATATTATGTTTCTTGTCTTAAGCATAATTTGATGAGCACGGGACAATTGTTACATAAAGGATACATAATCTATATGGAAGATAATCATTGTGTGATTATGGACAGATGCCCAAGCATTCAACTTATTGCAAGAATCCAAATGACAAGTAACAGAATGTTTCCATTGACATTGAATCTAGCTAAGAAGAAAAATGCAACGCAAGCTAGTGGTAAACAAAAATATGTGCAGTTAGACATTGCATTTACAGCAGAAAGTGTGCGCAGTTCCAATGAAGAAAATAGTGCACGCAGTATCAAGAAAGTAGAAAGTGGCACAGAGATGAAGGCAACATTCCAATCTGAAGTACAGGATGACTCCTGGTTATGGCATTTCAGATTTGGACATTTGAACTTTGGAGGTCTGAAGCTGTTACACACAAAGGATATGGTAAAAGGTTTACCATTAATTGAAAAACCAGAAAGAATATGTGAAGGTTGTATTTTTGGAAAACAACACAGAGAATCATTTACAGTTGGCAAGTCATATATAGCAAAAGATCCACTAGAAATTATACATTTAGACATTTGTGGACCAATGCAAACACCATCTATAGGAGGCAGTACTTATTTTTTGACATTCATTGATGATTTCTCAAGAAAGACATGGATTTATTTCCTAAAGCATAAATCTGAAGCATCGGGTTGTTTTCAGCAGTTTAAATCTCTTGTGGAGAAACAAAGTGGCTATTACATCAAGTGTATAAGAACTGATAGAGGAGGTGAATACATTTCAAGAGAATTTCAGAACTTTTGTAAAGATCATGGCATCTACAAGCAATTTACCGCGTGATATACACCACTGCAAAATGGTGTCGCAGATAGAAAGAACATAACCATAATGGAAATGGCGCGTAGTATGTTGGCAGCCAAACATTTGTCAAATGAGTATTGGACTGAGGCAGTAGCAACTGCAGTATGCATTATGAATAGATGTCCTACAAAGAGTGTGAAGAACATAGTTCCTCAAGAAGCATGAACATGAATGAAGCATAATGTGGCGCATTTAAATTTTTTTGGTTGTGTCGCATACGCACATGTTCCAGATGAGCTGAGAAAGAAGTTGGACAAAAAAGGACAAAAATGTATATTTGTTGGATATTCTGAAGATATAAAAGCATACAAGTTGTATGATCCTATTGCAAGAAAAATCATAATCAGTCGCAATGTTCAGTTCATGGAGAATGAAGCATGGGATGGAAGCATAGTAAAGACAGTCAAAATTATTGATGCGATGGAGCATGATGACACAGAAGAAGCGGTGGTTCGAACACCATGTACAAGTCAGTACGCGGTCCCTTCTACACCTGGAACTGTGACGCAAATCATAGCGCAGAATACTCCAATAAGAACAACATGTGCGCAATCTACACCTAGAGTGCAGCAAACTCTAGCAAGCAGTCCAAGTAGTTCTACATCTTCAGATCCAACATTATCAAGTTTGTTACCAAGAAAGACAAGAAGTCTGCGTGACATCTATAATGAGGACACAACAAATTCATTTTCAGTTTTTTCTTTGTTTTCACAAATAGATGATCCATTAACTTTTGAAGAAGTTGTCAAAGATGATGTACGGGCACAAGCCATGGATGAAGAAATAAAATGTATAGAGAACAATCAGACATGGAAATTGGTAGATGTACCTAATGACAAGGATGTGATAAGTGTCAAGTGGATTTATAAGACCAAGAAATATGTAGAAGGAAATGTGTAGAAGCACAAGGCAAGACTAGTCGCAAGAGGTTTTACACAACAACCTGGAATTGATTTCAATGAAACATTTGCACCAATTGTGTGCATGGACACAGTTAGAACTGTGTTAGCCATTGTTGCGCAGAACAAATGGCCAGTTTATCAAATGGATGTAAAGTCAACATTTTTGAATGGTCATTTAGAAGAAGAAGTCTATGTGGAACAACCATAAGGTTATGAGGTTCCAGGATAAGAAAACAAGGTGTATAGATTGAAGAAAGCATTGTATGGGTTAAAGCAAGCTCCCGGAGCTTGGTACAGTTGGATAGATTCCTACCTCACACAATATGGATTTCAAAGAAGTGAAAGTGAGCCAACTATGTACATCAAAGCAAATCAACAAGGTAACATGTTAATTGTTTGTTTATATGTAGATGATTTTATTTTTACAGGTGATTTTGGCATAGAAGAATTTAAGTCAGTCATGAAGGATGAATTTGAAATCATTGATTTAGGGCTTATGGAATATTTTTTGGGAATAGAAGTTCACCAATCCAAAATTGATATATTTATCTCACAGTCTAAGTACGTGCATGAAATATTGAAAAGATTCAATATGATAAATTCCAAAGTAGCCCCAACACCTGTCATAACAGGACTGAAGTTAAGCAAGGAAGATAAAAGGTCCAAGGTGGATCCCACACTGTTTAAAAGAATGGTAGGCAGTCTTATGTATATAGCAGCAACAAGACCTGATATTATGTATGGAGTGAGTCTAATCTCAAGGTTCATGGAAACTCCAAAAGAATCACATTGGAAGGCAGGAAAGAGGATATTGAGATATGTGAATGGAACAAAAGATTTTGGTATTAGATATTCTACTTCAGAAGATTTCAAACTTATTGGATACACTAATAGTGATTATGGAGGCAGCATAGATGATAGGAAAAGTACCTATGGGTACACATTTCATCTTGGAATAGGTATAGTATCATGGGCATCAAGGAAGCGGCCCATAGTGACTCTTTGTTCAGCAGAAGCAGAGTACATCGCAGCTACAAGCACAACTTGTCAAGCAGTTTGGATGAGAAGGATGTTAAAAGATTTGTTGCAGGAACAAGAGAAACCAAATACAATATTTCGTGACAACAATTCAGCCGTAATGTTATCAAAGAATCATGTGTTTCACAAGAAAACCAAGTTCATTGATACAAGGTATCATTTTATCAGAGAATTAGTGAATAACAAAAAGATCTGTTTAGAGTTTTGCAGATCAAAAGAACAAGTCGCGGATATTTTCACAAAATCTTTAGCAAGAGATGTATTTCACCATTTGTGCAATAGTTTGGGAGTCTACGCAGTAATAGATGAGTTACAGTAAAATGTAAACTCAATTTTTTATCCCACCTACTTATAATTAAGGGGTAGCATTGGAAACAGTAATTACAAGTCGGTGAGCTTTACATCTCCGCCGATTTGTCAGTCAGTCAATTTGTTAGTAGATTTGTCAGTCAGTCGAATTGTCAGTCCGTAGTTTTGTCTGTCAGTCTGGAAATTCAAAGTCACACGTTTACGCAAGATCAGTTTTATCAGTGAGCGAGTAGGGGAGTTAAATTAATGGAACCGATCTTTATCTTTCTCGAGTTCAGTTAAGTAGTTGAAAAGTCAGTCGAATTTATTATGTCTTAAATGGTAAGTCGGTTTTCTTCTGTAAGAAGTGTCAGTCACGGTCTTTATAAGTCTAAATCTATAGTCATCCAAAATACACAGATGTAGAGAGGTACAGTGAACAGAGTCGGGAAGGAGAAACAACAACAGCTGAGAAGTTGAACAAGAATTTTGAGAGCACAAGCTCAGTGTCTGTAAAATCAATAGAAGTTGTTGGAGTTGAAGCTCATCATAGTTTTACATTCTATAATCGCGCATTGCGTTGAAGTTATTAATATCAAGTAGTTTTTGTGTTCATAATTTCATCTGTATTTATGATTTTATGTGCTAAGCATAGCATTGTGTTGTTCTGCATCCATAAATCATTCCATTAAGTGTTTTATCTCAGCGCGCAGTAAATCCAGTAGGTTGTCGATTGTGCGGTAAGTCCCGAGTGTTCAGTGACGAAGTTTTGTGGCACGCAGTATTTATAACTGTGTTGTGCACAGTTTCCCTGCACCCTGTCAATCCGAGATAAATAGTATGAGTGTTAATATTATGGACTTTATTTGCATAAATGCTTGCTAGAGATAATGGCATTGCCACAATGTTGTTTTCATATATATTTTAATACTTACTTCCATTTATTAACTGGAGAGATGCCCAAATATTTGATAATTTCAACGAGTTGTATAATCCTTGATCATCTTTCTAACCATTTTGGGTGGTTCTCCTACCCAATATTAATGCTTGCTAGAGATAATGGCATTGCCACAACATTGTTTCATATATATTTTAATACCTGCTTCCATTTATTAACTGGAGAGATGCCCAAATATTTGATAATTTCACTGAGTTGTATAATCCTTGATTATCTTTCAAGCCATTTTGGGTGGTTCTCCTACCCAATATTGATACCTTTATTTTTTCTCATCTACCCAACGATGATAAATTTATTTAATGATTGTAGTATATGGTATCAGAATAGTAGCTCCATCTCCTATTTGATCTTTTCTAGCTCTAAGACAGCTCATATGCATTTCCCACTTGTTGATCTGGTTAAGATTTGTCCTCCATGCAATGTTTATCAGACTTAATAGGCCAATTGCCCCATGTCTCTTAAAATAAATATTAATTAGTGACGACCGATTGGAAAACCCGTATTTAACTTCATATGTTCAGCTTCATCTACAGGTCAAATCCAAATTTTAAAAAGTTTTCAACCTAGAGAATTAAGGAAAATTATCGACAACACATAAATGAGACATCTGGTTCTAAACTCGTAGTAGTGTTGTGATTTATATTATCTCTATTGTCCATATATTTTTTGTTTGACAAGTTTATCCATTTAAAGTGAATTTCTTAGTAACGTTTTTGTTTGAAAGCAGCACAATTTTGGGTAGACAATGTCGAATAAGAACTTCAAAGTTAGTTTCAATGCATTGTCTATTTTAATTTTGAGTTTTGGGACAATATGGCTTTAGAATCTTAAAAAAAATATATGTTTCAAGCTAAAGCTGGTAAATATTGAAAGTTAAATGAGCACTGGTTCTTTTTCATGACAAGAAATTCCTTTTCTCATGTCCATGTGCTCACAAACCTATAGCAAATAACTTTCAAAGAATTTTTCACACATTAATAATATATAGTCTTGGAATGTACCAATGCATGCTAAGAGAAATACGTATTTTAAATTTAAAAAAAAAACACACACGTTGATTTCTCTATTGTTTTGGCAACATTTGGGAACACAAATTTTTTTACTTGTTACTAGTTTTAGAAATCCGTAATTCCAACCACATTCAGTTTTTCCAACCCCATTTCCTATCTATTATCATAATAATTTAAATGACAATCTATAGGCAACAAATTGGAATTTGGTGCTTGGCGAAGACAATAGGAGAATGAGTGGGTTGAGACAGATCACATTCCACGCTCCAAGATGACATTCGAGAAGCATTTATGAGCAAGAATTGAGCACATGAATATGCCATTCAAAAGACCAACAGATTTTCCCAGTTTCTAGTTGCCAAATCTATGCAAATCTGCCAGAAATAAAGAAGTCAATGCTCGTTGTGTGCTAGTGGATCTATGTGTCAAAAGGTCAGGACCACTAATGTGGTATATGTGGTATTTTCGGTGACCTTATAGCGATTTTTTTTTTGTGACCTTTCAACAACCACGTGCTTTGTCCCCTAGGCTTATCATACCTTTATGGTCAACTCATGAGGCCACTTGAAGTTTGGTTTGATTGTTATGTTAGGGGTATTTATGTTGTTTGTATGGCACATGCATTTTCATGATCCAGTAAGAATATTTTGACATTGTATTGAGTCCATCCTTTTCTCTCTTAAGCATGCCATCATAATTTGCTTATGCATATTGTATATCCACAAACAATAGTGGTAACCCTAAACAAAAAATCATTGAGGTGGTGGTGATGAAGTCCCAATTTAGGGACAGATTTCAAATCCCGGGGAGAAGTGGGATGAAGTTGTGTATTGTTCTCTTAGTTATTACTACTATCTTGGCACACTTTCATTTTTCACTTGGCATAAAATGGAAAGCACCATTACATTATTTGCATAAAATAAAAAGTTGGTTGCTGAATCAAATTACGCTACTTGGAAAGATAAAATGCAAGATATATTGGGAGATGATAATGTTTACTTGTAGTGAGTAAAGTCATTACTCCACCACGTTGTGAAGATAATAATGTTATGGAAGCATATAATAAAAAGAACATCCATGCTAGAAAACTTATTAAATTAAATGTTGCAAATCATATTCTTGTGTATTTCAAAGGAGTAGAACTAGCATCTAAACAATAGGACAAGTTAAAAACATTATTTGAAGTTGACAACACCACCAGATCAATGCATAAGAAGACCAAGCTATAAAACATTAAAATGAGGTCTCATGATTCAATTTCCAAGCATATAAGCACGATGAAGGATTTAAGAACGCATTTAAGTGCTCTTACTACCATGTCTCAAATAAGGATTGTATTGATGTGATTTTGACTAGTTTGCATGATGGCTTTCAACATTGCAAAACTACCATCAACATTTCCAAGGATAAAAGCACATTATCCATTGATGAATTAAGGCCATTTTGGTTGATGAAGAATGTGGTTATCACCACAATGATGAATATGAGCATGCATTTTCCTCCCAAACTAGAGAAAGGGGAAGGTATCTAGAGGACAACAACATCAAGTCCAATATCAAAGCAGGGAGTTTAGAAATTATTTTCATTGTGGAAGAAATGGCCATTGGGAAAATGAGTGTTGGGATAAAAATAGAGGAAGCACAAGTACACTTTTAGAGATATCACTTCATCAAACTTCAGAGGAAGGAACAACAATTTTAGAGGAGGAAAGAATTTCCACAATAGAAGAGGAAGTCAAAATAACAGAGGATGGAATTATCACAACAATGTTGTCACATATGAAGATAAGGATCAAAGAGAAGAAGACAAGTGGCACACACTTATTTATGTCCACCACCAAGGATAATGAATATGATAATTGGTATTTGGATAGTTGTTACTCCCACCACGTGACTTCAATCAAAGACATTTTTACAACTCTCACTAAGGAAGGAAGTGATGAAACATTTATTCTCAGGGATCTCAAGGACAACAGGAAACATCAAGTTGAAGGAAGTGGTTCCATTAGAATCCAAATGTATGATGGGAAAAATGGCATTGTTGATAATGTTTTGTGTGCAATGGGATTAAGGAGGAATTTGCTCTCTAATAGTCAAATCACAAGAGAAAAGAAAAATCTTATTATTGAATTCCAAGAAAACAAGTGTTTAATCAAAGATATGGAAAGGAAGTTTAAAGTTATTCGTCAAGATTTTGAAGAAAATGGGATGAATAAGTTAGATACATCAAATCGTCTACAACAAAACATGAATGCATCAATTGTGAGTATAGGAAAATTGTGGCATGAAAGGTTTGGGCGCATTAATCACAATTACTTGGATCTTAGGAAACATTTTAACATGGCGATTGGGCTTTCTTTTCTTAAGCATGATAAATCAATATGTGAAGCTTGTATGTTAGGCAAAAAACACAAGAACACCTTTGACAAATATGGAGCTTGGAGAGAAATAAGGCCTTTAAAATTGGTTCATAGTGACTTGTGTGGGTCCATGCAAACACAATCACTAACAGGATCAAAATATTTCTTGACATTTATTGATGATTACAGTTGGAAGATTTTGGGTCTATTTTCTAAAGAAAAAATTTGAAGTTTTGAAATCAATAGGGGAGAAAGAGAACAACTAGAAGTTAAAGTGTCTAAAGGTTAGACAATGGTGGAGAATATACAGATATAAAGAATTCATGAGTTATTACAAGCAGACCAAAATTAAAAGGAAATTCACTACTCCATGCACACTACAATAAATGGTGTAGTAGAAAGGAAAAATAGAGTCATTGTCAAAATGGCTAGAAGTATGCTCCAAGGTAGATTTTTGGGAAATCATTTTTGGGTTGATGCAATTCATACTACAATTTATCTTTTGAATCGAAGATTGACCAAGACATTAGGAAATGTCACTCATGGAAAACTTTGAATAGGACGGAAAACTAATGTTACTCACTTGAGAATATTTGGGATCCTAGCTTATGTGCATATACCATATGAGAAGGCGGAAATTGGATAGCAAATCCAAAAGATGTATCTTTGTTGGATATGGTGATTCAACCAAAATCTACAACTTATTATATGATGAAGAAGTCAAAAACATAATCATCAGTAGAGATGTTGTTGATGTTGTTCGTATGCGTCTCCTAGACATGAATTTGTTCAGTTGCAAGGAAATGAATCCTTAGCAATAACAAGATGTGAATGAAAAATTTGTAAAAGGAAACCATTTAGGCATATCGAAATATTATTTTCTCAATGTTGCTTCAAGGATGTAGCCTCTTATTGAGGGGTTAAGAATTACGATGACTTGGCCTGATTTTTGTGATCAACAAATGAAGAGTAAGAAGCTTATATGTCAGTGACTAGAGATTGTGGCTCTAGATGATGGGGGTCTATGTGAAATTCAACAAAAAATCTAGCACATTGGTAAGGTGACTATACATATCTCATAAAATGTCAACCTTCTTGTTGAAAGAAGAGGAAATGATAATCAATAAATAGTTAGTATCAGGTACTCATAGTACTAATGATCCTTTGTTGAGTTAGATTGGGATGAAAAACTTAACTAAGTAGATCCGCGCTCTAGATGGATGTTTTAATTATAATTCTTGCATTAGATATGATAGTTCGTATTCCTGATATTGCAAGCTAGGGGCTTGATTTTGTTGATAAATCATGATAAGAACGTATGTGATGGTTTATTTCTTCATATTCATTATGTGTTCATGATGTTATTTTGTTAAGAGACTATGGGGTTTACATATGATGTTATGTGATTTCATTTAATTGTGTTGATGAAAAGCTATGTTTTTTATAAATATGTGTTGAGGTTATATTTTTATGATAGTATCTCCTAATATGATGACATGATGTAATTGCATGGAAATATGTTATGATAAGATGTTTTATGATGACATGCATGAGCATGTGGTGATGACAGTGATGTTTCATTCTCATCATGACATGCRAGAGTTCRCATGTGGATTCTTTCTTTAATATGGTGATATTATGATTATTACTAATGCATTGGTTCCATGTTATGAGGTGGTGATTGTCGAGAAATCCACCAGTGGTCGAGAGAGCCAGTTTATTTGATGATCTCGTGTGATCCCATAACCACGAAGGATAATATTACAAGTAAAACATTATGGTTTGTAGAGAACTCAATCAACTACTTATATCAGTAATTATTATGCCTTGTATTGGAATTGTGATGTAGAAGTCCATAGAATGGCTAGAGTGTTGTTTGTCGTTGGAGTTATGGGATTGGACTTTGATGCATGGAACTATGTACCTAAGGGAGTATAAGAAGAGAGTTTTGGTCCAGCTTTTCAAGATGCCTCAATCTGGTGCCTTATAACCCTAATAGATTGAGATTCCTTGGTTTGGTACCCTAGAGCCCTCATAGACTAAGATGAGGTTTGGCGCCTTAGAGCCCTAATAGACCTAGATGCCTTGGTCTAGTTACTTAGAGCCCTAATAGACCAAGATGAGGTCCAGTGCCTTATATCCCTCATAGACCTAGATGCCTTGGTTTGGTGCCTTAGAACTCTGATAGACAAGATGAGGTATGGTGCCTTAGAGCCTTGATAGGCCTAGATTCCTTGGTTTGGTTCCCTAGAACCCCGATAGACCAAGATGAGGTCTGGTGCCTTTGATCCCTAATAGACCGAGAGGCTTTGAGCCTGGTTTCGTAAGTTGGGAAGAATTGCTAGAGTTTTTCTTGCGCTTCCTAGGAGATTTCAATGTATTTTGTGGCCGATGGCATTATACTATTTCAGCATAGGGTAATGTGGAAGATACAAGGATATAATAAAGGGTGTTGTGGAAGATCTGGGGAGTTAATTAAAAACCTATAAGCAACATAATCAATGATAAATTTGGGATGAAGTTCTTGAAGGGAGGTAGTATGTCATACCCCATATTATTATAAATAAATGTTACTAATAAAGAAGTAAGATAATTATCATTAAGGGGTAATAATAAATACTTTAAAATAAAAATTGGGTAATAAAAGAAAGGAGTAAAAAAAGTGAAGGTATGTTATGGAAAAACACTAAAAATAAGATAAGTTTATGGCAAAACAAAAAGTAAGATAAATAAATAATAAAAAACAAAAAGTAAGATAAATAAATAATGCAAATAATGGAAGTGGATCCTAGGGATCAAGTCCTTTATCATGGATGGATTCTATATAAGGATGCAGAAGAAGGAGAAAAGGACATCTCTTTTTGCTTGGGGCAATTGGAGGACAAGGCTAAGAAGAGATAACATAGTAGTGGATTGAGGCTTTGGGGGCTCTCAATCGTGATGATTGAGGGGTTGGTTAGGAGGAGATTCATCCCCCACACCCTCATTGTGGCTTTACAGGATTGGAGGATTGAGCCATAGGTAATTTATCACCGCCATCGTGTATACTCCACCACTTCTTACCTTTGTAATTTATGAAATAATGAATCATGTATCTCTACTTTTATCAGTTATTGGTTGCAGGTTATGGTGTTATCTATGTATTAGATTATACGAATTTGGGTCTTGACAAGTGAGCCAAAGTATGATATTAATGGTACTACCCAAAACATCTCCACTATGAGATCCAAAAAGTTGTATGAGACGATGGAAAATTTCCAACACACTCATTGATTCTAATTGCTGAAGGTAGCTTTATAACTTCCTTCCTATCCATCCGCAGTCTAAATATCAAACCCATATAACCATCTTTATATGGCCCTCTTCCATGCATGTTCCCTATGTTGGAACCGAATTCTCTTTGTGTGGTAATAGTTATATAATTGCCAAGTCTAAAATAAATGTTACAACTAGGTTTTCATCTTCACATGTATGTTCCCAAACAATTAGTATCACTTATGCCATTTTTTTGGTCCTATATATATTTGGTTTAATTACTTGAATATTGTTAAATACAAACATGGCATTTCCATGTATAGTATGTGTATGAATGGTTATGCTTCTGGAAATTTTAACAGGAAAGACATGTTACATATCGATGGTCATCCACCTAACTCATGGGAACATTGCAAGGTTCATAAATAGTTGTAGGTCCTCATTATTTAGTGAAAATTGTTCCTTTGAGGAATGTTCCAATAACAAAGAGTTCCTTGTGAAAAGGAAGGCATCCGGATTTGTTATTGTGCATGAAATACATAGTTTCTCTCCCGACAACTTGTTGTTAATAAACTATAACTTTCATAAACCACCAACCACTCACAAAATGCCTTGTATCATTTACTCTTTACACATCCTCAAGCAGAAATGATGATTGAGTAATTGTTTTTGATTTTCACGAACTAATCCAAATGTATTTCTTAATTCACATTTGTTTTATAAAGTGATTGGTTGCATGTTTACTTTTGGGGGAAAAATTTCCATGCTTCTAATAAATGTTTCATTTAATGTTTGAACATACTAAATGAGTTGTGTTACTAATATTATCAATGTAATGTTCAATATTTTCACAATCAAGATTCTAACTAAAAGAGACTTGTCTACCATCTACCGTTGCACCCAATTATGATGTCAAATCAATATATTGTTATTAAACAAGCACAAATCGAAGAGGAAGCATATCAAACATGGTTGAATCAACCACATGTTCAATTTTCACTACATCTTGAGTCACCAATTCAAAACCTCTATAGTAGCATTAGTTCTTCACATGTTGGGGATGAAGGCAATGATATAGAGGTTGTTATGGATGATTTCTTATGGGATACCTAAGCCATGGAGGGAATGTTGTTACATGTATTCCAACAAAATCAACTAGGGATGGCGCGGTATCATGGATAATGCTCTTCAAAAGCCTGAATCTACTTCCACCACCCCTCTCTTTAGACAAGGGTCAAGGTCTACCCAACAAGAGACAACAATGTTAATATACAACTTGAAAGCAATAACCGTATGCCAAACACATATTTCTCAGCACTTTTGAGGTAACTAACCATTAAGTCCCCTAATTCTTTAAGCTTTCTTGTCACACAATGAAGGAATAAAATCAACCATTTTCTTCCCGCATGAATTAAATAAAAATGTACATTTCTATTACCCACTAATTGTAGGTTACCCAAAGATAAGGTACTTTCGAGTGATAATGTCTTTCCCGATAGTTGTGCAAAGGCAAAGAAAATGTTGAAAAATTTGGGTGTTCAATACATATCGTATCATGCATGTCCAAATGATTGCATTATATACAAAGACAAATATGCAAACAAAGAGATATATCCAAAATGTGGGCATGAAAGGTACTAGAAATCAAAAACAAGGGTAAGGCACATGGTCCTCATCATAATATATTGAGGAACATGCCTAAAATTCCAAGGATTCAAAGACTCTTTTGTTCCAAACAATTAGTCATGTTGTATGGCATGCCTCACATAAAGTGAGTCGAGAGCTATGTGAATATTTGAAGGCATCTTGGTTAGCCACGAAGTATATGAGAGGATACATGGCTCCTGATAAATTCAAGGATGAAGTACATAGTCTACGATTGAGTATATTTGTGGATTGAGTTAACTCTGCATTCCTCCAAAATACCAACTATTATATTTGGCCAATGGTAGTGATCAATAATAATATCCCCCCATGGTTATATGTGAAGAATGGACTTCTTATGATGGCTCTTATAGTCCCAAGTAGAAGACAAGTGAAGAGAATGGGTGTCTACTTCCAATCATTGATTAACATTTAACTCAAACAATTTTGGGAAGGAAATGTATATGATGCATCAAGACCCATCCCAATGGATAGGTATTTTATGCTGTATGGCATATGTGTGTACACCATGCACAATTATCCTTGACTAGGAATTCCTTTTCCCGGTAATCATGTTGATCAATTTGTATATAATAACATCGCAAGTCTTGTAAATGTGCTGGTATCATGGATGTAAATGTTGTGGAATTTCTATAAAGACTAGGTTATCCAACCACCTATGAAAGACGGTGTACTACTAATTGATGGTATTCCTCCCAGAATACCACCCCTATAGAAGAGTTGCATCTATTTTCAATGGTAAACTAGATAGAAACCTAAATACCCTGGAATAATCACAATCAATATTATTGGATTAGGCATATGGCATTGAGGAAGGATAAGGAAATGGCATAATTGTTTGATAAAAATGAGGAACCTATGTTCAATGATCTTGAATTTTTATAACTCCATAAGTTGGGAGAGAAAATTCCTATTGGGACAAAGGAAATCAGATTTCCTTATGATTTCATTTACATCTTAAGATTTCCCACTTACTAGGTCCCATGTTTATATTCAAAAGTGTTTCATCTTCTATATGGAGGAACATATCATCAAAAAAAAGTGACACATTGTTTGTTAGGAGAGATCTTATTTCCTCAAAAACTAAAAAGAGACATCGCCAATAAATTAGAGGAGAGGCTAGTCCCTCTTGGTTTTTAAAGAAGGTGATGTCCCAAGTGCATTTTGAAGAAAGATGATCTTCTCAGACAGGAAGAATGCTATATTAGGGAGAAAGGTGCACCTCATATGGGCTCACCTACAAGTTGTTTCACCATAGTGGAATTTGTCATGGTTGAAACCACATGAACATATGAACCTTCTAAGGGTATGTATGTCAAATAATACATGATTCTTCTTATATAGTGTAGGTAAAAATATACTATGCACTCACAACCAGCGGGAAATTAATGATGTGTGTCTTTTATATTGTAGTGTCATTATCCTTTTCACATGCATGGCTATGTGAACCATGAATTCCCACAAAAATTGTGACATGCCATATCTAAATTATATGCATTTGTATGTTGGATCAAATCAAAGGAGATTCATATTAGCATTCCATGGTGGTGTCGAGAGATATCTAAGATTGTTTGTATGTTTGAGAAGGAACTACTCATGATTTTTATGGACTTGTAGGTCCATATTCTAATTCAGCCTACTTATTGAGGTTGAATTAACTAGGGTGCTCTCATGTTGTTGGATGTTCTTCTTAGAGAGGTACATGAAAAAATTGAAGGGCTTTGTTTGACAAAGGGAAAAACTAGAGGGGTATATGGAAGATGGGTAAATAGTATACGAGTCGTTTTATTATGTCAATGAGTAGATAAAGAAAAATGACAACACACCAGAGGTAGTGGTTTGGGACAACCAACATGATGAGGACAAAAGGGAAGGGGAGCTACTCCAAAATGAACTAAAGAAGCACATGATAAAGAGTAATTCATGCATATTTTTTCAAAATTGTACAAAGTAATTGTTTACATTGAACATGATAATATATACTTGATCCCATACTATTCATTTCCACCTTGCATACATCAATAAATTTAGAAATTGATGTCATCAATAAATAAAATTTTGATAATGTTGGAGGGGTAATGCAACCAAGGGGCTGCAGTGAAGAGAAAAGTTGTTGTCGAGATCATGGCAAAGAAAAGCATTCGGGATGACAGAAATTTGTAGAAGCATGTATTTTCCTAATCATTTAAACGAAAATATACCAAAAAATTATCAGCAGCAGGTGGGTGGATGGATAGATTATAGAGAAATATGGCATGTCCGGTCGTTACCCACTTGGAGAAGAGCTAGATGCACTAAAAATAGGGATTATGTGCAACAACTCTGTAATAAACTCCGAGTACCATTCAATCTATAATATTACACATTTGAATTATAACATATATTATGTTTATATTAATTTTTTTTTTTTTATTAATGCTCAAATTATTAGAGATATGAAACTGTTCTTTATTTGCATTTGTTCCCATCTATGTGGAGATGTGAACATCATTTTCACTCTGAGGATGTCGATGATGGACACATCACACAATATTGTGGAGTGGAGGTCGAGTTCGACTAATCTAGTCATGCTAGCCACCATGATCAAAACCCACAAGGGAGGTTAGGGTTACATCGAAAGATACAAGATATCATGTAGATGGACTTCTCATCTTTCCAATGCTATTTTTGTTGCAAGTGGTTGGATACCTTCAACCGAAGAAAATGTAAAGGAAGATCGTGATAGCGGGATAATATGTATTAACTCTAAAAAAATTGTGGGTTGAAACCTAGGAGCCTTATGTTTTCCTAAAACACCGCAACCAAGTGTTTTTAATCCGTATGTGTTGGATGGTGATTGGTGGTTCATACCGAGACATGATCCGAGATCAAACATTTTTTGTGAACAACAATTATAAATGCGCTAAGTGAGTGTTATAATCAAGTGATGTATACAACCAAAATTGTCCATATTCTCACTCCATTATTAACCAATACCTTGACATTACTTCCATATTACCTTCATGTCACCATCATTCCACCTCCACATCATTACATTTATCCCATCATTGGTTATAACTATGCTTTCCAAAGTTTATTAATTCCAACATTTTTAAGTGGAATTATGGTTAAACTTAGAAAATAATATACTTATATTCTATACCTACCAATTAGAATGAGTTTGGTGACATGTGTAGTTGATTTGGAAGCTTCCAAGACACCTTATGTGGCCTCCAATACTCAAATCCGAATTCCCTTCAAGATATGGAAGAATATTTGGATAAAGGTCAAAGAGGATATGTGTCTCATCATTTGCCATTTGGTTTAACTATATGAGATTTTTATGGATATAGGGAGAGAATAGTGGATCTCCATTAATGGGGTAGCTTCTATGTTCTTGTATAAATAGGAGAGCCCTCTCCTTTCAAAGGGGAGATAGAGATATAGATATATGGAGATAGATGTGTGTAAAGTTTGGGAAATGCTCATGTTTGAATTGATAGGTTGATTCCTGAGGTTAGTCGAGAGGAGATTTTATATTGAAATGAAGATGTAATCATATTCTTTTGAATACAAGACATGCTCCATTTTGATCTCTATCTTGTATATGCAGATTATGGGTGTACCTCTAATTTAAGGATGGAATCATGCACTGATGCCAGTACACCTATGGGTTGTATATAGTAGGTAAAATTTGTCACTTGTACATTCATGTTATTTTTATGTTCTTTGCTTTAGTAGCTTAGAATAGACAACTTCAAATCATCGCACATATTGTGTTGTGCCTAAGCTTACGAGCTCCTGGTTAACATTAAATCGTTGAGAAATTTATAAATGACATAGATTGCACTCCAACATTTTGGCGTCCTTTCCGGGGAGGCACAATTTAGGATTGAAGTTTAGTTAGAAAGGTTTACTTTTTCATATCTAATTGTTAGAGCATTTATTTTCATATCGTGAATAATTTCTTGAATGAGAATTAAATATGAATCTTTTCTTTCAACAATAAGGTATCAATCATTGCTAGCTTCACAGCCAAGTTTTAAAGTTTTTATATTTAAAAGAACTAGTTAAGTCACCCATAAAATGCAAAAAAAAAAATCCATGTAGAATACATCTCTTGAATAAGAGTTTAGTCTTTCTTGCATTTACAATATCTAAACTAATTTGAATACCCTAGACTAGCTTCTGTGATAAGGAATCTACTCTAATGTAACTTCCTCGAATGGAGTTTACTTCATTTTATATTAACACTTAGATTAATTTCTTGTTCTTTATTTCATGGACTAACTTGTGAAACCCGGTGACAACAGGATCTTCATAAAGGAGTTTAAGCTGAGCTTTTTATTTTTCTTTCCATACTTAGTTGCCTTCATATTCAGCTTTAAAACCCCCCATTTCTTACTAACTCGTCTACGAATTATGGAATTTGAAGATGATAAACAAGTAATTATCTTTGGAGAGCGAGGATAATATCAAAGATTGATTTCAAGAGAACCTTGCATCAAATCCAAGGATGAAACAGGTTACTCACATCCTTGCAAACAATCAGGTAAATATTTTAAATCTTGATGTGAGCATTTCAAATTCTTAGTCCGTAGATGGCTTCATTGGAAGCATTCTTTTACTTAGAAAATAAAACATCTTTCAAAGTTAATGTAGAATAGATTAAAAATAAAAAATAAATAAAACTAGATTGTAGATCTGCTATCGTTCGTTTGAGTCCTAATAAAAAAATCTTCTCTTGTATTATTCCTTTGACCCACATAACGCATAACACAGTACTTGTTATTTTTCTTTCTTTCATGGTTGTCTCAATGATTAGACTATCCCACACATGATGCAAATTGCTCTTTCGCCTATACTAGTGTAATTTTATTGTATTTCCACCTTCATCTGTAGTGAAACCGACATGTAAAGGCTGATGGATATCTCCCATAAAATGAGAGAGGAACAATAAAGCTTCTATTAAATTATAATTTACACCAGTGACTCTACCACCATATTTTCCAAGCTGGGAGGTGTATGTGCTCATTCGTGAAGCCATGGAATTCGAAGTCAACAAGATACCCGGAGCTTCCGGAGGCAAAGTCTCTGCAAAAGGGATCATTTACTTGACAAATGGCTGGATGGTATTTGTTGTAAATAAGCCTGTTGGGAACTTTCAGGCTTTTGACATGCCCCTGTTGTACATCCACGAGGAGAAATTCAATCAGCCAATACTTTTCTACAACAATATCTCAGGAAAAGTAGATAACACATTCTTTCAAGATTATTTTTAAAGAAGGTGGTTGTGGGACTTTTATACCTCAATTCTTTTTTGTCCTCGCTCGGCTAGGATGTATTATCAAATGCTATCTTCTTCTGCTGATGTGTCAGCCAGAGCTGATAATCTGCAAGTTGGAGAACCTCCAGCTGAGACAATTAATCGAGCGTTCATGGATCCAAATGACCCCAGTCTTTGAGAATTCCTTTACGAGCTTCCTCAGGAGATGGCCACAGTAACAATCTAAGATTCAGATCATAAGAAAAAAAGCACCAGTTCTTTTTGCAATCTTCATAGCTTCAAGATGCGTTGATCTACATGTGTCTATTCTGGTGTCCTAGAGATCTCAACAACTCGGTCTGTAACTCCAGGTTTTGCTTCATGCAACTTCACTTTTTCTCCTGATATCTCACGAATTTGAGATATATTAGATCCACCTCTCCCGAGAATAAAACCAACAGATTTATTTGGTATTGTAATATCAACAGTAGACCCCGATTTAGCTACTACGGCAGGCAAGCCCCCAGCTGGAGCACAGCTTGTTGAAAATCTAGAAAGAGATCCATAACCACCAGCACCACCATTCTGCACGCCTCCCAAACTGCCATAGCTGGCAGATGAATACCTCCCTGAAGCAGTCCCTTCTAAACCTAAACTTGGCAGAGAATACATTCTACCAATTCATCCCAATTCATCCCCACGCGTTGATCAGAAGAAACAGGATGCAGGGTTATAGCCGAATCCGCGACTCTCGATCTGTGAACTTGGAGGAGCCCAACTGGAAGGATTTTCGTGCAGAGGTAAAGCCCAGTGTTAAAGGATCAACCAAATGGGCATTCAATTCCAACAACAGCCATGGCAGAGATCCAGATTTCATCAAGGAAGAAAAAGGAGTAGACCCCTCTGCTCAGATCGGTTTTGTGCTCTCTCGAACTCTGTCATTGAAGGAATCCATGAAGCAACTATTGCATTCATAACAACACGGGAGAGGAGCGATTGAATTCATCAAATAAAGAAAACCGAGATGTGAATTCCTTCTACCGTTGATGGGTCAAAGATGCATGTGAACAGTTGTTCTGTTATGATTTCTGGGACTTTGCCCCAGATATGGCCACCAACAAACTATTACCTGATATTCTCACGATATGCATTTAATTCTCATTCTCAAGATTCAACACTATTCCTTGTCCTTCATAGGAAAAGACCTCTGGATCTTGAACACCGCTGGCAAATTGAACCAATTCCCCAGCTTGAATCTCGTTCAATCCATAGACACGTGCAATACCATCTCCAACTGATATCACTCGACCGATCTCATCAACTTGTAGATTGGTGCAATAGTTGGTAATTATCCTTTCTAACGGAGTAATGAGTTCCGCACGTTCTACCACTTCTCCATTCATTCCCAATACTAATCGTAAAACACCAATTCTCAATCAAGACACGAATTCCCAAGAAAATAAAGGGTTCACAATCCTTATATGTGTTCATTTTTAGTTCCAATTCTCGCTCCTTAATGGATTCGAGAAGGAATTGGTGAAACCACTAATCATTAATCTGGTTATCCGTTGGCCCAGTCGAACAAAAGGCGATAAGTATGTCATCTGCATACCGGGCATAATGAACCAGCGGATAAGTGTCGCACAAGCGAGACATAGCCAGATCAAAGGAATGCAGATAGATGTTCAGCAGCACCAGGGAGAGAGAACATCCATGTGCAATCCCTTTCAATTTGACCGAATAGGTCCAAGGCCCTATGGATTAAAGGCAGAAGCATCTCGAGAGACTGTTGTTGTAATCATGAATGTTATTAATCTTGTCGAGACTCTAATGGATGTGAATCAATGGTCAAGCATGTTTCCTGGCATTGTATCACGCCTATTTACTATGGATGTTTTTTTTAACAGGCGTGGAAGGCAACTACAATGGTGCTTTGCAAGTGATGCATGAGGAGTTTCAAGTACCCTCTCCACTAGTGCCTACCCGGGAGATTTACTTCGTGAGATATTGCAAGCAGCATTCAGACTCAATATGGGTTGTTGATTGATGTCTCTCTGGACAGTTTACGAGGGAATTCTTCTTCAGTGATAAGATGTCGAAGGCGATCATTTGGTTGTCTCATTCAAGATATTCCCAATAGCTATTCCAATGTGACTTGGGTGGAGCATGTTGAAGCTGATGACAGAGCAGTGCACCATATCTATCGTCAGCTAGTACCGAGCTCTTTGCCATGCACATGTGTTATCTGACAAAAACAGGGAGTAAATTTACTTTTCATGGTTATTTCTTTAAGAATGGATTGATACTAATATCATGAATTGAGTTAATTTCAACACTTTTCTTTTTCTTAATCTGTTTTATTTGGTACGAAATTTTTGCGTAAGAATCATGAAGGAAATGGCCATTTCTTCTTGAACACACTTATGTTTTCTTTCTGCCAAGTTTTTTTTCGCAGGTTATAGGTTGATCAAGTGATCAATAAGGAGATTACATTGTGACAACAATTGGTCTTCCAAAGACAAATTTCATGAGAAACTCTAAAGAACCAGTGCATGATTATAACCAAAATTTTCAGAAAATTACAAGTTCTTGCAACTTCCTGTAATAGCTTAATGGTTTGACATGTTGCATGACAAGTTAGCAAAATTCAAAGAGCTGGGGTTTGTTTCTAAATGTACAAGGATGGTGAAATACCTATCCACCCCTGAATTCCACGTCTACAAATAGTTGGTCAATGCTGGTCAAATTCAGTTATTTTCGCAAAAAGTACAAAATTAAAGAGCAGATTTGCTATATTTGAGAAATTGGGGCCATAATTCATTTATTTTCCAGCGAGAGTCATTATCCATTTTCCATTACCATATACACTTCACTACATTTTTCTTCAATCCTAACCCACCAATAAAACCAACCAAGGTCATCTACAAGTTGTTTGGTCCACTTTACCCATTCATTGTCGGCTTCCTTTTTCCTACACTTGCAAATAAAACCTTGCTTCCATACACCATTGAGTCCATAGTCCTTGAGTCTAAATATTTTTCTAAAACACCCTGAAGCTTGCATGCCTTAAGGGCAAGCTATCATGCCGATAAACAAAGGGAATA
>SNQJ01S0051742.1:15286-29661 GCA_010110895.2 Picea sitchensis
GCTCGCTTGATTTTAAGTCCGAAAAGGACTTCTTCTATGCGTTGCGCTTGGGCGCTCCTCATGCAACCTACAGACCTGGATATTCTTGTGTCCAGGACAAGAAATGTTACTAACAATAGTCTCCATGGGGGATAGAGTCGTCCCTATGATTCTCTAAGGACTCATTTTGCAGTTCCAGTGCCTTGCTATTGGGCTATGGAGTCATTTACTAAGCCAAAACAATAAAAGTAAAAAACGAAGAACAGAAAGGATAATATTTACAGAACATAGGAGCCATCAAAGGCTCAGACAAAACATTTTTTAAGAAAATGCCCATTTACTGGGCTACTGAAAACTTCTTCGCCTTCCAAATCTTGTAGCCGATATGTGTTATTTGAGAAGACTTCATAGATTTCGAAAGGCCCAACCCATAGTGCTTCAAATTTTTCATGCTTTCCCTTGTCTTGCTTAGGAGCATCCCATATCAGTACCAGGTATCCTATGTGGAACTCCTCTTTCTTGGAATTCTTATCAAAGACCTTCTTGATCCTTCGTTGATGGTCCTAAATTCTGATCATTACCTGCTCTCTGGCCTGCTGGACTTCTATTAGTTGATGAATTCTTCGGATCATATCATTGGGCTCTTCTTGATAATCCTGGAAGAATTTCACTACGGGAATGGCCAGCTAAGAAGGGAAAACAACTTCTTCTCCGTAAAATAACTGGAAAGGGGAGATGCCTATAGATCTCTTTTTGGTCACCCGATCAGCCCATAGGGAAAATTTCAGCTTCGAGTTCCAAGCCCTTTTGTTGTCCTCCAGTAATATTTTGATGATCCTTATTAGGCTTTTGTTGGAGGACTCTGCTAAACCATTGTCCTGGGGATAGTATGGGGTGGAGTGAATTAATTTGATCCCGAATTGTTCACAGAACTTGGCTAACGGTTTGGCCTTGAAAGAGGCTGCATTATCAGTAACAATCCTCCTTGGGCAGCCGAACCTTGCGATGAGGTCTTCTAGGAATCCAATAATTACCTTGTGGGAAGCACTCCCGGTGGGGATAGCTTCAATCCACTTAGTAAATAAGTCTGTGGCAGTCAGGATCCATTTGTGTTGCCCACTGGAAGTAGGGTGGATTTCTCCAATAAAATCTAGGCTCCATTGCTAGAAAGGTCCCGAAACAACTACAGGATTTAAGGGTAGGGACTTGAGATGTTGCTTTCCTGAAAATCTTTGGCATGTGATACAGGCTCTAAATCCTCTATGGACATCAGCGAACAAGGAGGGCCAGTAGTACCCGGCTCTGAGAATTTTGTGGGTTGTGGTCTTCTAGGAATGGTGCCCTCCACATAGGCCGCTGTGAAATTCAACCATGATCTTGTTGGCCTCTCGTGGATCCATGCATTTTAAAAGCACTCCCAGGGGGTCTTTCCAGTATAAAATTTGATCGATAAGGCAGTACCTGATTGCCTTGAGCTTCAGAGCTCTTGCTTTGTTTCTTTGCAGGCCATCTAGGGGCCGCAACTCCTGCAGAAAATATATGACATCCTTATACCAAGGACATCGAGCCAATAGGGGTTCTGTTTGAGGGTCTATGCCAGACAACTGATTCAGCTGATTTTCTGATTGTACATTGAAGAAATCCATCCCCAAAGCTTTGCAATTAGCTTCAGCCAATAGCTTGGCTAAGCCTTGACCTTTGATCAATCTGGTAGGCCTTATCTCCAAGTCAAATTCCAGGATCTTGGCAATCCATTTACTTCTCTTCCCGTCAATGTCGGGCTGCATGAGGATGTCCTTCATAGAGGTTGAAGGAACATATGTGGTCACTTTTGAGTGCAAGACATAGACTCTGAAACTTTGAGAGATTTCACTAAGGCATAGGCCTGTTTCTCCATGATTTCATACCTGACCTCTGCATCTCTTAATTCCTTGCTGAAGAAGGCAATGGGTTGCTCTCGCCCCTCCTCATTTTTCTGCAACAAGACCGCTACTACTGTATCAAAAGAAGTGAAAGAGAAGATTAGGAAATCTTTGGAATAGTTAGGACTGATCAGCACATGTGCCTTAGTCAATGCTCTTTTTATTTGGTCAAAAGATTTCCTGGGTTCAATGGTCCATTTCACTTCATTTCCCTTCTTGAGCATGGTTGTGATGTGTTTCACAAGCTCAGCGAAATTCGAGACGAATCTCCTCAGAAAATTAATCTTTCCCAAAAAGGCTTGAACTTCCTTTTTAGATCTGGGAAGTGACAGGGTCTGAATTTCCTCCACTCTGTTAGGATCAATCCTCACTCCTTCTGCTGATACTATATGGCCTAATAGCTTCCCCTCCTCCATAGAAAACAAATATTTCTTGGGATTTAGGGAAAGGCCAAACCTTCGACATTTCGAAAAAACCTTTCTCAGGTGACAACAGTGCTCTTTGTCAGACCTGGAGAAGACTGTTATGTCATCCAAATAGATCACCATGAACTTATCTTTCTCCCCGATGAAGGCTATGTCCATGGCTCGCTGAAATGTCACTCCTGCATTCATCATTCCAAATGGCATTTTGGCATACATGAATGTTCCCCAAGGAGTGGTGAAGGTTGTCTTTTCTCTATCTTCAGGAATGATCGATATCTGATTATAGCTAGAAAAACTGTCGATCATGGAAATCCTAGATGCACTGGTTACCCTCCACAATATGTGTTCCATGTTGGGCAGGGGATAATTGTCTTTCTTTGAGCTCCTGTTCAGGTTCCTGAAATCGACACAAAGCTTGATTTCTCCGCTTTTCTTTCTTACCGGAACCAAATTTGCCACCCATTCAGAATATCTCAAGGGGATGATGATCTGGGCCTCTAGCAACTTCTTCACTTCTTTCTCCATGACAGGCAGCAACATGGGATTTATCTGTCTTAGCTTCTGTCTGAATGGCTTGGCCCCTTCCTTCAGTGGGATCTTGTGTTCAATGATGTATGTGTCATAAGTCTTGAGGTCTTTGTAGGTCCATGAAAACACATCCGCAAATTCTCCTAGCAACTCAGTATATTCGGCTCTCTTCTCTGTGGTCAAACTCCTTGACAACTTGACAAACTTAGCCTCCTCTTGTGTGCCAATGTTGCACTCGGCTGTGTCGGCATCTTCACCTGAAACCCTTCCCTTTACTGCCACATCATTCCCATCAAACAATCTTTCTAAAGGAATTAGTCCTCTCGGAATATGATTGTTAGGTAGTTGAATAATCTGGTGGTTAGCGATTTTATTTAAAAACACCTCAGGGTGAGGGTCATCTTCCGGGTCAGGATCCTGATCAATGTGCAACGCAGAAAATTCATCAACAGATTGGAGAAATCTTTCGATTTCTAGATCATCTTCGAATACCTTTCAATGCTTGACATTGTCCGGTACAGAGGGCCTATATTTTATTTCAACATCATATTTGACCCTAGGAGGTAGAGGAACTTTGAGCAGACTAGATGAGACAGCTAACGAATCGACTAAAGTATTTTCCCCCCTCAGAATGAAAGAAATGTTAAAGGCCAAGAAGAAACTATCAATCAGGTCCCATACCTCATTTTTGTAATTTCTGAGTTGGGGATGCTTGGCCTGATAAGTGTTTTTGATCTATTGGACCACCAAATCTGCATCACCGAACACTGCTACTTCCTGAATTCCCATTTCCCTTGCGGATTTTAATCCTAGGATAAGATCTTCATACTCTGCCACATTGTTGGTAGCTTCAAATTCTAATTTGTATGACAGAGATATGGTTTCTTGAGCAGGTGATACAAAAACTACCCCAGCACCAGCACCTTCCCTGGAACAGGCTCCATCAAAAAACATTTTCCAAACGGGGGTGATGGAGGGAGGAAATTCATGAGGAGTGGTGGGCTGCTTTCTGAGTTCAAGAGGAGGCTTGGAAGCATGATTGAGTTGCAATAAACTAGAACCTAAATCAGTGTCCAAGGCAAAAATGGGATGGTTGGTAGGGTTGGCTTCATCACTGATTATATAGGCCAGTTGGGCTTCCCTATATAGCCTCCTATGTTCTCCTCCGAATACTGGGATAGTAGCATATGTGAGGTCCATCTTTAAAGTTCCCCCCAGTCTTTTTATCCAATATCTTGATAACAACATACCGAACTTGGGGGGGACATCAGCCACTACAATATCCATGACCACACTTTTCATGGGCAACTGAAACAAGGTCATGACCAGGTCTTTGATAACCCTGAGACATTGAACTTTCCTGGAGTCAAAGGAATAGAGGTCATGATAGGCTCAGGTGACTTCTAGCCCTAATTCCTCCACGATCATTTTGGGCATGAGGTTATGAGAAGCCCCTGAATCCATCAAGCAGTTGTGCAGTACCTTGTCATGTATGTTCAAGGAAGTGTAGAAGGGAGGGGATGAGTCATTCCTATCTTCTACCATAGGACCTAGAATAACTGTAGGCTTTTCATCTTGCAAATTTATGGAGTCTGTGGGAAGGCTTGAGACTTCAGACTGTAAAATATCAGAGAAACGTTTCTTGAACCCTTCATTTTTAATCAATTATGTCAGGGGCACAGGGATTCTGATTTTTTGAATTTCATGCTCGAAAATAAAAGAATATGAGGGCTTTGGGATATCTCTTATTTCGGGAGCATGACCCTCGATAATGGGAGAGAGGGATTGGGTTTTCTTACCTCTGTGACTATCTGTTGCTTCATTAGTAGGCTTCTCTGTCCTACTGGACTGCTCAGGAACATCAGGTGTTACTGCCTTCTTCTGGGACCTCAGGTCATACCTGCCTTGGCGGCCACTAGTCTTGTTTTCCTTGCTCAACTCATTTAGCTGACTGTCCATGAGGGACTCCTCGTATGCTTATTGAGTGAAATGAGGAAAAGGGGGAGTGTCTCCAAAGCAATGGATTTCAGGATCCAGCTCATTTGTTTCCCCTTCTTCCCCCTCGGCGACAAAATTATTTTGAAAAGGGGCCCGAATCTTCTGGTCTTCTCTGTCTCTTCCCCTCTCCCTTTGCACAGTCGAGGAAGTAATATTGTTTGGCCTCCTGAAACCTCCTCTATTTTTGGCGTTTTGAGGGCCCTTGTATTCTTGCCTCCCTTCCACCTTCATCCTCTCCATCTCTACAGACAGATACTTCACCATCTTGGTCAGTTCATCCACTTGAGGGTGGGGCACAAATGGGCCAGAAGTTGAGGCTTTCGACCTTCCTTTTCTTCTATCTGCATCGGCCTTGTTCCTTAGTCTATCAGCTGCTAATACATTGGATTCTACTTCTATAGCCACATCTTGCATTTGAGATAAGGAAGCAGCTCTTCTTTCTCTCAATAGAAGACAGAAATCAGGGCCAAATGCACTAGCAAAAGAAATCTTGGCCGAGGCTTCTAAGGGTTTTATTTCGGCAGGAATTTTATTATACATCTTTTGAATCTTTTGGAGAAGTCAGAGACAGACTCTCCTTCCATATTCTTCAAAGACCTGAACTCTGTCATGTAATACATGAAATCTTTCCTATCTCCCCACTGCCTCAGGAAAATGCCATCCAAGGCTTCGATCCCAGCAATAGATCCAGGGGTCAATCCTCTAAACCATTTCCTCACCTCGCCATCCAGGCTCTAGACGAAGAATCTCATATAGACATCTTCATTTTCAATGTTCAGGTTGTTTGCATAACTGTAGAAAGCAGCCAGGTGCTCTTCCGCATTTATGTCCCCTTCCCCAGTAAACTTGGGCATATACTTCAAGTAATCTCCAGCAGGGAGAAAATTCATAGGATGAGGTAGGATTAGGGGGATTAGCACCAGCCATAGGAATATTAGGTGGAGGAGAGCTTGGAGGAGAAGGAGTTTTCAAAGGGGATACTAGGAATGAGTCTCGAAGTGGAGTGGGAAACAAGAGGGGATTTAAGGAGAAGGCTAACGAGCTCAAGTCAGCAGGTGCTCCTCTTTGCACAGGATTAGTAAAGATATGAGTGGGAAAATATTCTATAGTCTTGGGTCTATGCCAAAGTAAAGCTTAAAAGGAGAGGGGATTGACAAGTATTTCTCCCTCCAATCCCATACCAAGAGGGGAAAACTCAGCAGGAACACTCCCAAAATTCAGGAAACGGGAAACCTCCAAAGGAGGTCTATTAAGAAACTGAGGAGAAGAAAATGGAGTTCCTATAGAAGGATATGGAAAATTACCTGGTTTGGCGGTGGAATCTTCTTCTGCAGAGGCCTTTCCTTTTCTGAGAACCACCTCTGGATCAGTTTTAGGTGTAGCTAGAGGCAGTTGTGGATGAGACCGCATGTGTCTACCCCTGAAAGCCACAACTAATAGAGTAGGTTCACCCCAGTGGAGTCATCACAATGGAGTCACCAGGTGCACAGTAGCAATCTTCAAAGGCTCTGATACCCGATGCACCTTCATAATCAGAGGCTCAATGTCGTTCAATCCCAAGGAAAATTTTCAACTTCGTCCCCGGCAGCGGCGCCATAAATGTTAGCGTCAGAAGTCACCCCTGGATTGTAGCAGGAGCAGAGCCCGATGCCCATCAGTTTTTGTCATGATTTGTTTAATGTGGTGATCAAATGGAGGTTAACTCGAACGATGTGGTTCTAACTCTGAAACTAGGCCAGGCATGCATGGACAACCGAGGTCTTAAGTAACTTCAGACAGTGAGTTGTAGTAAGGGTGAGTAGGGGGAAGACTTGTATAAGAGAACTACAAAGGTCTGTCGTAAACATCAAGCTCCTAACAAACTGTAGAAGAAGACATTTAAACGCAAGATCTTCTTACATTCAAACGTAGAAAACCAGAGAAAACAATAACACCACAATAAATCCTTTATCATAACATAATTGCCATAATTCGTGCGAATCAGTCAATCACGAACTCTCTTAGCATAAGATGAAAACCAGATGGAGTGAGAAGATTGTCTATCATTAAACAAGAAATCTTACATACCAATACATAACCAGATAACTAGAGTCTGTGCTAAAACTTTACAATCGGGAGCTTTGCTCTACCATCGATCCATTACAAAATACAAAGACTAAGTCTATATACTCAAGAAAATTCACCTAATAGAGGCATGTTCAGACATTCAAGGCGTGGTGTCCCTTCAGCCGAATTTGGACGGATAATCCCGGTCAGACGCCACCTTAACTGTGCATGGCTCCTGTAAGGGGAGTGGTTGAGCCATTAAGCGTCGAGCTAGTGTGTGCAGACCTCCTCCGGCTAGTCGAGAACTCAACATGGCTTCTTTTGAAAGATGGGTACATAGGACCCTCTCGAGCAGACCCCCTGCCAAACCCTCCATATCTCACACTTAATGAATGAAAGGAGGTCTCAACCACTTGCTCTCATCTTCATTTACTCCAAGTGAAAACCAGGATCGAGATCGCATCAGATGGCGCACGGTGATCACAACGATCCTTGCGGTGACTAGCCCTGACACCTTTGGCTCCTTTTGCACAGCTCCTTTCTTTTCCAAGTGACCATGGGTTGTGACCATGTGCTTATTCCCAAGGCGCTTTCGACGTTCGCGAATGGGAGGAGCTAATCCCTGCCTTTTGAAATCGCGATGAGAGAAACACCGAGATGGCTCAATCTGGTGCCACACGTCCCTCTGAGATCTGACGGCCCTGAATCCACTCAGTGATGTTGTGGGCCCGGGTCTCGAACGCTCTCGTTACTTCACGCATTGGGGATATGAGGAGCTAATCCTTTCCTTTTGAAATTGTGATGAGCAAAACGCTGAGATGGCTCAATCTGGTGCCATGCATCCCTCTGAGATATGACGACCCTAAATTCACTCGGTGATGCTGTGGGCCCAGGTCCCGGACGCTCTCATTACTTCACGCATCGAGGATATGAGGAGCTAATCCCTGCCTTTTGAAATCGCGATGAGCGAAACACCGAGACGGCTCAATCTGGTGCCACGCATCCCTCTGAGATTTGATGGCCCTGAATCCACTCGGTGATGTTGTGGGCCCGGGTCCTGGACGCTCTTATTACTTCGCACATCGGGGATATGAGGATATAATCCCTACATTTTGAAATCGTGATGAGTGAAACGTCGAGACGGCTCAATCTGGTGCCATGCATCCCTCTAAGATCTGACGGCCTTGAATCCACTAGGTGATGCTGTGGGCCCGAGTCCTGGACGCTCTCGTTACTTCGCGCATCGGGGATATGAGGAGCTTCTCTTTGCACTTCGAAACCGCGATGGGTGAAAAGGCGGGGAGCCTAATCGTGCACCAGGTGTCCGCTTCAGATGGACGGCTGAGACTGCCCCCCGATATTGTGGGCTTGCCTTTGGGCGCTTTTGGCGCTTCGGGGTTCGGGGTTTTGAGATGTGCAACGACATGAAACCTTCACCCTTTGAACTCGCGACTGCCAAAAAGCTGACGCGACTAGATCTCGCACCACGCGTCCTCTGGATGGATGGCTGCTACCTTTCCCTGCACACAATATAGGCGCTATCCATCACGCCTAATCTTGGCATAAATTTTCCACCTGCGATTTCCCGCCGACCGTTGATCTGCTCATATAGATGGATCCGGACCATTGACACCATAATTTTGCCCGCTCGCTTGATTTTAAGTCCGAAAAGGACTTCTTCTATGCACTGCGCTTGGGCGCTCCTCATGCAACCTGCAGACCTGGATATTCTTGTGTCCAGGACAAGAAATGTTACTAACACAATCAAATCATGGTGCACCCTGATGATCGGGAAAAGATAACATTCAAAACACCATGGGGTACCTTCATGTATGTCAAGATGCCTTTTGGGATCATGAATGCAAGGGAAACTTTTCAAAGAGATATGGACATAGATTTTGTTTATGAGAAAGACAAATTCATTGCGATTTACTTAGATGATATCACTATGTATTCAGTTCCTGACGAAGAACATCTCAAGCATTTAAGAAGGACCTTTCAAAAGGGTAGGAAGTTTGTCATTTCATTGAACCCCAAGAAGTCAAATTTTTTCATGGAGGAAGGGAAGTTGCTTGGCTACATTATTTCAAAAGAGGCGATAAATATAGATCCCAGCAGAGTTGAGGGGATCTTAAAAATTGGCACGCCCAGAAGTAAAAAAGAAGTGCAATCTTTCATGGGGAAAGTGAATTTTATAAGAAGGTTCATCCCTAACCTGGATGAAATCATAAAGTATATCACTAACATGCTCAAGAAAGGAAATGAGATAAAGTGGAACCCTGAAGTTAGAAAATCCTTTCAAGACATCAAAGTGGCATTGACTAAGGCCCGAGATATGCATAGTTCTAATTTTGAAAAAGACTTTATATTTTTCTCCTTTGCCTCAGAGCACACCATTGTTGGTGTTTTACTATAGAAGGATGAGAAGAATTTTGAGAAGCCTATATCATACTATATAAGGACATTGAGGGATGCCCCATTGAAGTATGATATCATGGAAAAGAAGGCACATGCACTGGTCAAGGCCCTGAAGGATTTTAGATTTTACATCTTGCATTCTCATAAAATTGCCTATGTGCCCAACAGTTCTGTGAAAGACATTTTAACTCAGCCTGATCTTGAGGGAATAGGGGGAAAGTGGATAGTTGTGTTGTTGGAATATGAACTTGATATAAAACCTACAAAGTTGATCAAGGGGCAAGGATTTGCAAAGTTGATGGCACAAACAAATTGTGAGCTTTTGGGAATAAATTTAATTGCTGACTTGTCAGTAGATTCAGAGGAAGAAAAGGCCCTTCAGGTATCCAAAAAATTCCTTGACTCCTCATGGTATGATGATATCATTTATGTGTTGAGAAATTTGCAGGCTCCTCCTGAATTGAGTAAAACCAATTCCGGGTTCTTAAATATGAAAGCAGCAAAGTTTTGTATTGTAAATCAATCTCTATATTGGAAGGATCTGGGAGGAATCTTGTTGAGTTGTTTGTTGGAGGAAGAAGAAGAGAGGACCATAAAAGAATTCCATAAACGTGATTGTGGAGGACATCATTATTGGAAAACTATTGTGAAAAAATATAGTGAGGGTTGGGTTCTATTGGCCTAGAATTTTTTTTTATTTCTACAAAGAGGTTTCAAGCTGTCATTAATGCCAATTTTTTAATGGGAAGAGAAAATTGCAGCCTTTTCCCTTGAAACCCATATCTGTTGAAGCACCTTTTAGACAATGGGGCCTTGATTTCATAGGATAAATTCATCCACAATCATTATCTCAACAAAAGTGGATTCTGACAGCCACTGATTATTTCACCAAGTGGATTGAGGTAGTTCCCACCAGGCAGGCCACATATGTTGTTATCATTCAATTTTTGGAGAACAATATTTTGTCCAGGTTTGGCTTTCCAATCAAAATCATTACAGACAATGCAGTGGAATTTAAGTCCAAAAATATGGAGAAATTTTGTAGTGACTACAAGATAACTCTTGTCCACTCCACATATTATTACCCTCAAGGTAATGGGTTGGCTGATTCATCCAATAAGAGCTTAACCAAAATTATCAAGAAGTTGTTGCAAGATAACAAAAAATCTTGGCACAAAAAGCTCATCCGTGCACTATGGGTTGATATGATCACTACAAAAAGTTCTATTGCCACTTCACCCTTCCATATTGTGTATGGCACAAAAGAAATTTTTCCTACTACATTAGGATTAACAGTAATGATGTTGCTACAGGAGAAGGATGTTGAAACAAATTGCCACTCAAAGGAGAACAGATGAATTGATTAATGTCCAGCAAACAAGAGAAAAAGCCTTCAAAAATTCTTAGTTGCACCAAGACAAGATTAAAAGGAATTTTGGTAGGCATACCAAGGAGGATGATTTCAAAGTGGGAGACTTGGTGTTGAAATGGGATGCCAGAAATGAAGACAGAGGAAAGCATGGGAAATTTGACCATCTATGGATGGGACCTTTCAAAATTGTGGCATACCATGGGAATAATGTATATATGATACATGAGAGTAATGGATACATCGTTGGAGGAGGACCTATGAATGACAGGTTTCTCAAACATTATATCATTTAAAGGAACTATCACCCTTTCCATTCATAGTATATAACCATTTTGTTTTCCAGTTGAAGTAGTTGGAATTAAATCAGTAGAAGTAGAAGCCCGAAGCGAAGGCCCTAAGTTATGTTGAGTAGATTTTTGAGTTTTCTTAATAATATGTTGGTAAAATCAGTTGTAGGAGTAAATTAAATACCAATGAATAGGCACTCGGTCTGTCGTTATTTTCTACCTCGCAGGGAGGGTAGCATCCCTAGTTGGAGCCCATGTTATCACCATAGAACTTTCTATGTGAAAACTGGTTTTTAAGACTTAGCAAGGTGCTAAAATGATGTGGAGGCGTGACAAACTAGTGGACAGGGCCAAGTCTAGCAGGAGGAGGATAAATCTAGCGGCAGTGCAGATTTGATGGGACCTGATAGGTCGCAAATCACAATGCTACATATCAATGGTTAAGGATATTTTTGGGGAGAGGAGCTACGCAAAAGATAATGCCCGAAAGCAGGCCGAAAAGTAAACCACAGTTTTGGGCCGAGACCACGTGGCGCCATTGGATGGATTTTGAGGTGAGAAGCGGGTTTCCCCAAACCACTTCCTCGTGCCCCCGAAATCGAGAAAGTATATAAAAGGGGGCTCATCATTAATTTTATTGTTTTTTCAAATACTGGAACATTGAAATTTGGAGCGACCACTCCATTCAAACTAAAGCTCAACAGTACGCCAAGATCATGCATTTTTCGCTCGTTTACAGGTATTTTTCATTGCCACCATGGACCCTATAATTATGTCAGTAACATAAAAAGTGGAAAAAGAAGAAGATGAAGCGTCATAGGAATCGGTAGTTGGATCATGAAATGTTTTTCTGTTAAGCATTGTAATCGGTTCCCATACTGAAACTGTCATTTGTAATCATTATAATCAGTTTTAGAAGCTAAAACATTTCAGTTCAGATATTGTAATCAGTTTCTAACTGAAATAACTCAAATTGTATAAGTATCAGGAGTTCCAAATGTATTAATGTTGGTATAAGTGCAAGGGCACCTTCTAGTTGTTCTGAACTCAATTGTGATTTTCTGAAGCTGAATTGAATACATATGCAGAAGTCTTTGAAGTCTCCATGAAAAGATTCTAATGGTGGTGATAAGATTTTTGTCTTCTCTCTTTGTATGTATTTCCTACATCTTTGATTCCATTTACATTGTCTTATGTTTAAATTGGATTGTTTAAAGGCCCATAATTCATCTTGTGATTTTCTTGGCTTAAAGAAATTTAAATTGTGTTAAGTTCTTCCTAGCTAATTCAAAATTCATTTCATTAATGCTCTAATGTAATTACTTGTTTTCTCTTTTCCTCTTACACTCTGCAAATTACAAATTATAACTCAGATTCATCACCTCATCTATCCTTTGTCCTCTAGAGAGTTCTACTGAACAGTCAGTGTTTCTATTCTTTTTTTCAGAAATTCGACTCCATAGCCCTGAGTGTCCTCCCCCTTCCTTGCCAACAAATTTATTAAAAAAACCCAAAAAACAAACTAAATCTAGCCACTTATTGCCGAAGAAACACCAAGTGACATGAGAGAGCCCTCTCTGAGATGAGAAGGCTAGTACCTGGCTCTAAAGTTGGTTTGTAGGTTACCTCTGTCATTTTTTTATCAACGGAAAAAATTTATAGAGTGCTAACATGATCTCTACTTTATCATAATTGTATTATACTCAAGTATGAGGGTTATCGAAAAACCAACATAAGGGTTGCTTGGTCACCTTGGGGGTTACAATGATGGGGAGTTTTGTTTTGGAAAGGTCAACAATTGGGTAGTGTCATGTTGTTGGGATACCTTTTTTTTTGGAATTCTATAATCCTACATATGAGAAGAGAGGTTGGCATCTACTAAAATCATCAATAATTCATGGACTAGTTTGTGAGGGTTGGTGTCCCACATCATCAAGTTGATGGTGATTAAGAAAAAACAACGGGTGAGTGGTAATCAATTGTTGTTRATGATGAAAAGGATTTAGGATGATGGTGGGTTGGTAAGGTGGTGAGGTTGTATATTGAGGCTATCATGGAAAATACATGTGTCTCAATATAGGCATAAGAAGKCCCTCATGAGTGTAATGATCCTCGATACATACTACGCAAGGGAAATTATTATGGAACTTGAAGCTATTGTCTCACTAATTCCCTTGGTTTTAGTTTTGATTCTAATTTTGATTTCCATTTTTTGTTTTAGTCTTGATTTTCACTTCCCTAGTTTCCATTATTTTTATTGTTGTGGTTTAGGGTTTCCTTGGTTTCCCCCTTATGCTAGGTTTTGGTTATGGTTGTTTTTATTTCTAGAATTATCATTTCTCCTAAGTTGTACTTGTTTTTTATTTTCATTTTGATGAAGGTTTGGTGATGGGGCCACATTTTTAGTAATGAATGCTATATTTGTATGAAATGCATGTACTGGGAGGGTGGGAGGTTAGCAAGAAGTTGGGTTATGTATAATGAATTTAAATTGGAGAATTCCCCCAACCAAGTGGGGGGTGTTGGTAGAGTTGTGGGGGCATAGAAATGTTGTGGATCATATGTATTAGTTTTAGCATAGGGTTTGGATGGTATGTATGGAATATGGCTACCAAGCAAGGATTTTGGGGAACCATATACAATAGAGTCCAATTAGAGCTTATTTGGGATAGTTGGAGTATGTTGGACATACCCAATGATTAAATATGTTTCATGTCCAAGGGTGGAATTCATGGATGGGAAATAAGGTGCATGTGATATGTAAACATTCATGGAATTAGTCTTTGTGTACATTAATTCAAAATTTATGAAACCTTAGTGGAATCATTATCAAGCCATGTATTGGAGGAGAGGACTTCCCTTGCAACTATGGGGATGAGGGATTTAATGAACCATGCACAAAGTAATTTGGAAGGTAAGTTCATGTTCTTATGTGTCCTATTCCATTGTCCCAATTGGTGGATATCATCATTGAATGAGTGTGGAGGTAGATTTTGTCATTTTGGTTAGAAGTTTGATTCTAGTTTTTTGACAAATAGATAATTGGTGGTACTATTAAAAAAATGGGTATGAGTGGTTTGAAGTCACTAAATGTCCCTTGGGGGATTTCAATAGATCAATTATCCATCATATATGTAAAAGTACATTGGAAAATTCTAATTATGATGGCATCATCCTTGGGATTGTTAGAAATGCACCATAAAGGGTAGGTGGTTATGTGTGTGTTAGGGTCTTCCTTTAGCTTTACCAAGAAACTTAGGAAAATATGATGGTACTTTGTAGGGAATATCAAACCAATTGTCATTTTGGGAAATTGGTTCATTTTGCAACTTGCCAAGTTCTATTTAATTTAGGGAAAAAAATAAAAGTACATTGTATAATAAAGTTTCTATCATTCTCC
>SNQJ01S0051742.1:30893-44947 GCA_010110895.2 Picea sitchensis
TTGGGGCCTTCCTACATTTAAATATTGTACATCATAGACACATTATCTATTCATGGGAGGACCAAGTGCAATCCAGATAGTTATAAATTAGAGTTGATTGAGGAAGATTCGACTCTAGAGACATTATGTCTGAGAATAGGATATATTTATTATGCAATTTATTTTTTTGAAAGGGATTTTGGAATGAAGTTATTAAGGAAAATTTACAATTCTCAAGACTTCGGTGAGGATCGCTACAAATTTTGCAAAGAATATATTGAAATTTAATGCATTTGAACAACTGATTTTTTCATCCTTTTGTAACATTGGGCATTCCACTTCATTTTTTGCAAATATTCCCTCTACTATGAGAATTGTTCATATCATTTAAATAATAGTATTAGTTTCTTGTATGGAGGGTATCCTAGAAATAATACTCTCCAATGGCATATTAACTGATCTAGATGCCATTGATTCAATGAGGTTAGCTTGCAGAAACACTAATCTCAACAAAATAACTAATATAAATCAATTATGGTACTTGTTGAGGGGTCCTAAATCCATTTAACTCAACATCAGGAACCAAACCCGCCACAGAGGCCCAACTAGACTCTGCAGCGTTTAATAGTGGAATGGTTCTCTAGATCTTGCGATCCGGCCAAATAATCAATGGGCTTTACTTTTTTCTTGTGAAGGCTTCTCCTTCAGTTTGGATGTTCTCTTTTTGTATTTTCTCTTATAGGTGGGACTGATACAAGATAAAATCTGGTATAAACCAACTAGGTAACAAAATGGGAAAGATTAGCTACTGGAGAACACTGAGTTTGGGATAACCCTTTCACTCTAGCATGAAAACAATAAATATCTACCACAAGACTAGTAATAATACATTAACTTCTTGGTGTTTCAATTATTGACTGAGGTGTGATTATTAGAAGAAAATACGTATGCAATAAATGATGGCAAGAAAAATAATTCCTTAACTCTAATCATCAATCACATAATAAAACAACGATTTAATTTTCATCATAAGAGACAAGAACTGTAAAACATTGAATCAGATAACTTATCAACATATTTATAAGCTCTTACTCGTTACAACATCCATTCATGAGTTGAAATCAGAAATAATTCATCTCCACATCCAATCATACACACTTTTGATGAAAAACACAAACTTGTCTCTAGTCCTAAACAAGACTTCTCAATTAAGTCAGCTCTGAAATAGTTCTTTACAAAATCCAAAAATGAGAGTCTTTGCAACAACCATCGACCTCTTGCTAATAGGTTGATCCTCCTATTTATAACATAGTATTAACTAAAAATAACTATTAAAGTGCAACTAAGTAAAACAAAACTCGCCACATGGCTCTTTCGTCTATCAGTATTTCTAAGAGTCATCACATGATCTCACTTAAGTGGATGAATCTTCTCGTACTCTGACCACTTGATGAAGAGATCCTCGCATGTGTTAGCATACGGGAATCTATGTTGTTCCATTGGGGCTGAGAGAATCTATCTTATCTCTACTGCATGTGTCTGATACTTGACTATTCTAGAACTTAACTGCTACAACATGACTCGAGATTTGATAGGGTGCTCCATGAACTGTCACACCTGTCCTGGCTCCATGTCTATCACCTTTTTTATTTCCTCTTTCCATGATGAGTCTTGTTCGGCGTGCGATTTGACTATGTCACACAAGTCGACAAAGTCATCGAGTGTGCCAAATTCAGGGAGGTCGATGTCTCTCATTACCCGGTTGATATTGATCCAACTTTTCTCACACTTGGCCCATCTCTCTTGGATTTCCCGATGAGGTTCTCGAGCCATTTTTTCCCAATATTCGATTGATTTCCTTATGCAATCAAGGTTTCTTTCTTTTAACACTTGGATGTCGTGCTCTTTTGTATCTCGGGCCTATTGAACTGCACTGATATAGTCAAACCTTTCCACGGCTTGTTGTGCTTTCTCATACCACCTGTCCATATTCTTGCATGTGGACAACGCCATGAGGGTGTCTTCTTGTAGATCGGTTATCCTTGCAGTGAATAGGTGACGTTCATCTATAAATTTGTTGTAGGCCTCCTTGAACTCACTCCTTAGGAACACCGTGGCCTATGTGGTTTCCTGATAATATTTCACCAAGTGGCACAACTGTTCCAATCCTTTCAAAGTAGAAGCCAGCTCCTCTTCATCCCTTTTTTCTCTGCCCAGGGTGGCATCTATGATTGCCATCCCTGCACTGATAAGTTCGGATTTCTTAGCATGCTCTGTGTTGATCATATTTTCCTCTGTGGTGATGAGGATGGAGCGATCTAGAGTGATCCTCCTCTTCTTGGTGGTTCTCTACACGATAGCTTTCCTTTTCCAGTCATAAGAAATGGCATGTATGTCAGTGACTTCATCCATGGGTTCATGGATTTGTCGATCTCCCCAAGTGATCATATTTCCTAGGCTCTTGATGGTATATATTTGTTCAAGGCTGGGTTTTTGAACTTCCTCCACATGTTTGGAAGGTCTAGCTTCTTCTTGTCATTCATCGAGAGGTTGAGTACCGATTGAAGTTGAGGCATCGGGGGTGTGCTCAATACTCACTTGATATTCAGTCATTGAGACGTTGATTTGTTTCCGTGGAGCTTCTTCCTTTTGTTCGCTCGACCTTGGCTCGTCCTTCGAACTCTCTGCTTGGGTCTCTGGTGCATAGGGAAACCCAGTGTCTATGACACTCTCGACCTCTTGTTCATTTTGTGGAAGGACCTGAATTTGCAAATCAGGAGACGGGGAAGATGTCTTCTCTGGCTCTTTTTCCTCTATGATCTGTATAGGGGTCACCAGGGATACCTTCGGGATTTCTTCATCATCATAGATGTTTATAAATTTACAGAGGGGGTTTGGTGCACTTTCTCTTATTAATGTTCCGACTGTCTCCGACCGAGCTAAAATTTCCCCTGGTGGTCCGGCATGTGGAATTGTGATTTCAGGGTTGTCTAACCCGGTGAATTCATCAATGTCTATTAGTTCAAGGCCGCTTGGGCTTGTTTGGATTTCATCTGGGTTGTCGACAGGGGACCATGTCATTCCTGTGAGGTCTGGTTCATATTTCAATTGATAAATTATTCGTTTCGCCTATTCTATCATTAGAAACCCCCTTCTTCGCACATCCTGTGTCATAGGAAAACCTTTATCCTACATCGGAGCTGCTAGGGGAAACTCTGCTGCTTCTTCAGCTATCATTTCTTCCCTGGATCTGAGGGCCTCCTGATCCGATTTCTCTATGGTCATCATCTATTCATCCAGGCTCATGGCTTTGAACCTAGTCATTTTGGGGTCATCCATCCTTGCCACTACTTCGTCCCAATCCTGGGCATTTTCTGTGAAGACTTCATCTTCAAATTTTTCGTGGGTGTATGGCCAGTAGGACAACACTTGCGAGTCATGTTTCAAGACCAGACCCTTTGGATCGTGCTTGCAGAATCGGTCGGTCTAGAATCTGAACTCTAATTGGCTCAGCCCTTCTTGTTTGGCTTGAGTGGTGTCCCTCACCATGTAGAAGCCTACATGGAAACCATAAGGTATGAATGCTCATTTCTTGTCCTTGACTAGAGTGGCGTTGTAGCCTTACAGGATGGTCTAGTAGCATATCTCTCCCACTACAATATGGTCAAGGACATGCATTGGTAGAAGGTGTGGTTCTTCGATAGCTCTGAACACCCTAATGTAGGTATCGCACTCATCCATGTACCAGTGGCCTACCTTTGATTTCATCTTTTTGGCCGCGCTGATAGTCTCGGGTATTCTTTCTTAAAAATAATGAAATAAATACGTGCGATGAATTCATCGCAGATGAGGGAGTGGGATTTCTTGTACATGTTATCCCATAGGATGTTGAAATATACATGGACCGGGAGCTCTGCAACGTGCCTGCTCAGGTTCATGCCAACGAAAATGTTTCTGGTGCACATGTCGTTGAGAAAATATGAAGCCATGTAGAAAGCTAGTGTTTCTCCTTCCTTCGACATCTGGGCCTATTGTATGCATATGATCAGTTGTTTAGAAATTATGACTCCCTATTTGAAGCTGCTCCCAGAGATAGCCACTGTGTAAGCCAAAGGAATCCATGCCTCTAAAAATCTGGAGCAGTCCTTCTCTCCATATAATCGGCAAATGAGAGCCATCAAATAGATGTATGGCTCACTTAAATTTGTCATTGAGTACCAGTCAGTGCTCCGGTTGGTGTATTTCTTGTATTCCCTCCACCATGAGGCCATCACTCGGCTAGTGTCGTGGCACTCATAAAACCTCACAAAAAAATCTTTGTTTGGTTGCTCCTTAGGGTCTCTAATCTTGTAATACTTCTGGACTTCCATCGATAAGAACACTCCGACGCAACCACCATTGTCATCATTGATCAAACACTTGTGTGTGTCTATGTGGTCGATGAGCCACTTCAAGACTTCAATACAGGGAAAAACAGGAGTTCTACTTGCCACCATATGCAAGTATGACCGTCGGATGTTTGGGAACACTTCGTCGTCGAGCGCTCTAACTTCTGGATCACTGTGTGGTATATATTCTGGATATTCTTCCCGGTTAATATTGTTAAAAAGTTATCCCCAGTGCGGGAGTGCCATCTTGGATCATGTGCTTGCCTCTGTATCTCCAAAGGTCAAAGGTTGGATGAAAGACTTCTTTGTTGATGTTTTGATGAGAGGCTTCGGTCTCAGTGTGTATTCCAATTGTTTTGCAGCCCCTGGAGAGGATCCTTTGCCAATCTCTGGTTCTTTCAGCTTCAGCGACCGTCTGGTGGTTGGCTTTCTTGGCAGTATCATTCCTGCAACTCAAAATAAAGTTTAGAGATTGTGTAAAGAACAAAACCATATTAACAATATATATAAACTCTAACCATGTAAAATCCAAAGACTTGGATACATACCTATAAAGCTTGCTAAAATTGGTTATGTTGATACTAACGGGATCTCTGCAGCCTTTGAATTGCACGTCTTGCCTCTCTGGATGCTCGAAATCTCCTTGCGCATAGAATGATTTTGTTTACAAAGGCTCAAGAGAATTTAAACCAAGGGAAAACTTATCGTGTCGCATCATCCATTCAATTTGAGTGATGAGTGAAATTTAAAGAAATATGTCGCCAAATATCTACACTTAAATTCATCGTGGGTTGACGACGGAGGCGCGATGGGTGATGCGGTCTATCAGTGATTTTAAATGGATTCTTTGATTGGCACACGAGGTAGAAACTAATGTGGGATTTGGTATTAATTATCCCCTTAAATTCTCAAAATCCGATCGTATATGGCGCTAAAACGTCACATCGTGTCGCTCTCTCAGTGGCTGGATCAGGGATCAGGGATGTTCTATGAATGTTTTCATTGATGTCCTTCTGCAAAATCTTCCGATGCCGATCAATCTCACCATACAATGTTATCATGGAAAAGATGACTCGGAGGTATGACTTATACCTAGGGCATCAAGAATGACTCAGGGTAAAACTAGGTCGTACAGTTTTTCCAATCTGGCAAAGACATGTGGCCTTGAAGATAGATGGCCTAATTCGTGTGTATTAATCGGAGTTGGGACTTTCCTTAAGTTATCAGATGAAAATAAACAAAGAATATCCTTCTATACATTTATTCACAATCTCGGTTTTCTCATCGTATTGAGGATGGTAAGATGAGTTGTGAGTCAATTGAGTACCCAAACCAGAAAATAATTTAGTCCAAAATTTTCCAGTGAAAATTGGATCTCTATCTCTTACAATAATCTTGGGGACTCCATGTAGCTTTTAATTTTTTTCCATGAATGTTGCGACTATTTTACTTGCTTTAAAAGGATTATAAAGAGAGAAAAAATGGGCATACTTTGTCAGTCAATCCACTACTACCCTAATGGCAGTCTTTCCTTCATGTTTGGGTAAACCTGTAATAAAATCCATTGAAACTTCTTCCCAAAGTTGACTTGGTATAGCTAATGGTTGTAGGAAGCCTCACATATTGATTGTCTCTCCCTTATTATATTGGAATACCACACATTCAGACACAAATTCTTGAACATCAGTTTTAAGAAACTCGAATGTTCTCCTATAAGAGAAGTTTGCAATTCCAAAAGGACCTTCTATTTGAGTTGAGAATTCTTACATAAATATAGGATATCATGATACCATAGCAAATCATTCTTCCATACAAATTTATCTAATGCACTGGGGTCCTATTGTAGTTGTTGAATGATCTTGCATACCTCTTGATCTTTCTTCCATTCTATCATTTCTTCATCGACCCAATCATATTGTGGAATATAAATAGGACATAGTGAACCCTATGTTTCTTCTTATTTCCTTGAAAGTGCATTTTCCATAATATTATGCTTTCCTTTATTGTATATAATTTCAAAGTCATAACCTAACATCTTTGTAATCCATTTTTGTTTCTCTTATGAATATAAGTTGCTCGAAGAAGTACTTCAAACTATAATGATTTTTTTTTACTTTGAAGCGTCTTCCTATTAGGTAAGGGCATCATTTCTTAACTGCATGTAGTATGGCCAACATTTATTTTTCATAAATGGATTTGAGTAAGTTTTTTCCTTTAATTTGGTTTCTTTCAAAGGAAAGGGGCCTTCCTTCTTGCATTAAAATTGCACCAATTCCATGGCCTAAGGCATCAAACTCCACAATAAAAAAAATTGTGAAGTCAGGTGTGGCTAGGATAGGAGTTGTACATAGCCTCCTTAGGTTTTTTAAAAGATTTGGTTGCTTCTTGAGTGCAATAAATTGTTTACTTCTTTAATAATATTGTTAGAGGTGCCACTATTTGAATATAGTTCTTGACAAACTTGCAATAATATCATGTCAATCCTAAGAATCCTCTAAGTTTCTTCAAGGTTTTGGGAATTGGTCATTCCCTCATAGCTTTAATTTTTTTAAGCTCCACTTTTAACACAATTTCCAACTTAACGAGAATGCTACAGAGTTCTTTTTTTTCGAGGGGTCACATTTTTTTACCTCATTTTGAAAAATTGTGTTACCGATAACACCCCTCCCCCCCTCCCTTTTTAGGTTTTTTATATTTTAAATCTTCGTATCCATAATCTACCCACATTAATTTTTTTAAATGCTTATGTTTTCATCTATTTTCAAATTGTTGTAAATTTGTTTTTTTTTTCAACGATGGTTTTTTCATCTATTTTCTACTTTTTCTATAAAAAAAAATTCAACAGTGTTTTTAATCACTTTTCCATGCTTCTTTCAATGTTAAAAATGTTGTATACCATTTACTTTTTTGAAATTAATATTTTTAATATAATTGTGTCCCCTTAATTAATTTATGGTTCCATACTTTTTGAATATAGTGGAAGATATCATTTTTAACACATTGTTTACTTTTACTTCAATACATAGAAAATAATTGTAGTTAAATAACACTATTTTAAAATATTTAACAAAACAATATACATTTTAAAGCCATATATAATAAAAAAATCTATACATTTTGGTACCTATCTATTTGAAATAACATGTCAAATAAAACATTTTTATGAACATAATTGAACAAAAAAATGATTTTTTTTTTAAATAGCAATTTTTCCATATTTTTATACATTTGAAGTAAAAAAATTACAACATTTATGTCATTTTCCCTAGTATATTGATTCACATGCAAATAAAAGTAAAAAGAAAATAATAAAAAAGATTCATCATAAAACAACAATAGATACATATCCATTCGTGTCATTTTCCTCTTCCATTGGGTCTTTGTTATCCACAAGTTCTCTAAAGTGATCATTTTCAATCAATCCTTCTAATGGTAATTGAGGTTCCTTTTACATTTTTGTCACATTTGATTCATTAAAATCTCCTTCCTTCAAGCCAACTTCTTGTATTTCATCTGGAAGAGTTGAAATAGCATTAATTATTTGCTGAATAAAATTGCATTGTAGTAGATCACTTCCAATGGCCATGCAATTTCTTCCTTTCTATAAGCAACATGCTAGTGTTGTACCTAATCACCAACTACAAAATAAATAATTAAGTTAAATAATGTAAAACAACATAAAACATAGTTACCAACTTAATGAGAGCTCTACAGAGTTCTCGTTTTGGGAGGGGTCACATTTTTTACCCCATTTTTAAAAACGGTGCTACCAGTAGCACCCCCCATCTATTTTTAGGTGGTTTTTTGATATTTTAAATTTTTCGATCCACTGTGTTTCCACATTATTTTTTTAAATGCTTATTTTTCATCTATTTTAAAAATTTTCTAATTTTTTTTATTCAATGGTGTTTTTAGTCATTTTTCCATGCTTCTTTCAATCTTAAAAATATTTTTTACCATTTACTTTTTGAAATTACGATTTTTCATATAATTGTGTCTCCTTAATTAATTCAATGTTCCATAATTTTAAAATATAGTGGAAAACATCATTTTTAACACATTGTTGACCTTTACTTCAATACATACAAAATAATTGTAGTTAAATAACACTATTTTTTAATATTTCGTAAACAAATATACATTTTACAACCATATATAATTAAAAACCTATACATTTTGGTACCTATTCGTTTAAAATAACATGTCGAGTAAAGCATTTTTATGGACATAATTAAACAAAAAAGTGAAAATGTTATAAAAAAAATAACATTTTTCCATATTTTTATATATTTGAAGTAAAAAAAAATGACAACATTTAATAAAATTTTCCTTAGTATAGTGATTCATATACAAATAAAAGGAAAAAAAAAAAAAACAATAAAAATATTCATCATAAAACAACAATAGATACAATAGATACATATTCATTCTTATTTTAAAATCTGAAAGTCAAAACATTACAGTTATAGCTCATCAAAAATTTGCAAAATTGAGCATCGTCTTCAAGGACATCTTAAAACTAGTCAACAATATCATATATCCCAAATTCGTTATTCTCAACAGACACGTTATCATCTTCTTCGACATCATTTTATGCTTCCATTGTGTCATTTTGATCTTTATTAGGTTTTTAATATCCGTAAGTTCCCCAAAGTGATCATTTCCAATCACTCCTCCTAATGTTACTTGAGGTTCCTCTGACATTTTTGCCACCTTTGATTCACTAAAATCTCCTTTCCTCAAGCCAACTTTTTGCATTTCATCTGGAAGAGCTGGAATAACATTAATTCTTTGTTGAATAAAACTGCACTACATTGGGTTACTTTCAATGGCTATGTAATTTCTTCCTTTTTGTAAACAACATGCTAATGTTGTACCTAATCACCAAATACAAAATAAATAATGAAGTTAAATACTGTAAAAAGACATAAATTAAAAATAATATAAGATTGAAGTATGATTTCATAAATGTTAGATGATAATTCTTACCTGAACCTAAGAACAAATTCAAAACTCAAACTTCTTCATTTGAAAATGTATCTATAAGATAATTTAAATGTTTGTGGTTTTTTATAAATGTTAAACATCTCTCATTTCAAAGAATTTTCTTCATATGTTAGCTTTCTAACCACAACATTGTATACCAATAAAATACTAGGAATCTCTCCATCTTTTACATTGACAATAATATAATTATAAGAATCATATTTTGTCCAGGTTGCAAGATGTATACTCTCAAAATCATGTTTAAATGGTTCTCTATTGGAGCTTTGAATATTAGGCTTGTGCCTATAACATAAATAAGTGAAAATTCAATTAACTTGTGAATTAATAAAAAAAAATCTAATCTTAATTGCTAAACATACACTTTTAATATCTTACCTAATAAATTGCATCCTTCTCTTTTTTTTTCCCTTGAATCTTGATTTTTCTAATCATTATTGTGTGTCTGAATGAAATACCAGAAATCTCCAAAATGGTGATGTTGTGACTTCCGTAAATCTCATAACCACTTTATTAAAATCTTGGTAAGTATAAGGCTCAGTATAATATCCAATGCTTTGGATATTAAACCATGAGGGATATCCGCAATAACTAGGGAGTATTCTTTTTTAGGAACAATATTTGCAAGTTGTTCACAATCACCTAATATCACTTTATATTGAACAGTGTCAATCCCATTCCAAATGTAGTGATCAAGGGTGTCATCAAGTTCAACAGTTTGAACATGTCTCCTTTCTCTTTCAAACTTAGTTTTTTGAATAAAACTTTTGAATGTTTCAGGTACTCCATCTGCATTCTTCTTTGGCATATTTAATGAAATAAACTAAATATAGGTATATATCTATAACTATTAAAATAGAAATAAATTAACTTACAAACAAATAATATGAATGTAATAAATCAACATACATTTTTGAATGCAACAAAAACTTGTTTCAATGCTGTCGTAGAGCTTGAATCTAGATAGTTGAGCTTAGCATCATCCCAACTTTCTTCATTCAACATATTAACTATTTCCTCTTGTATTCTCATATACACCTTGTAACTAAATAAAATAAATAAATAATAACTCAACAAACTTACTTTTTAAATTCATTACACATTTCTTCCATTGAGAATTCACCTGACCTTACACGTGATAATATAGCTATGAGAAGTTTATCATCCTTCACTCCTTGTATTGTTCTCCAAGGTGTTATAGTCATATCATCTGGAAGATTTTTTATTTCAGGACTTGTCTTACTTGTGCCACATATTAATGGTTTAGCCTTCTTAACTCTCTGATTTTTTATACTAATATTTTCCCATAGGGTGAAGATCTAATCTATCAAATCCCATACATGTCCAGTTCTAAATATCAATTGAAAATAGCTATCCACGGCTCTAAATACATCACTTCCTTTGTGATTTTTTTCTTTTGCATTTCCATCATCAAGTGGGAAGCCTATTTCCATACAACATTGTTTCTGAAACTTGACATAAACATTTGATCTCTCCCCACGACATATTTAAGAAAACTCATTATCGATAAATCTCACCCTTTGAATGAAAGTCGTGGATGTTTTGTACTCATTGTATGTGTTATGATCATGTGCCAATAAATTTTCTTCTGAATCTGTTAAACGACCATAATTATGAATTTGACTATCTCAAAAAGAGGATTATTGGGTTATTCTTGCATCAATTCTCTTCCAGCCTCTACAGAATGATTTCCTCCAATCAAATAATATTTTTAGTCAAAACATTTTGATCTATCAAATTCTTCCCTCCTAGGAACTTCCATTGGGTCAACAAGAACTAGGTAGTCAACCACATGTGCATGTGGATTGTACCTAATCAATGCTTTCAATTTGTGAATATGCAAGTGATGTGGTTTTCTAATTTGATATTTTTCTTTCTCTTCTGTGGGTTTATAAAGTTGTTTCACATTCAAATGAAATGCCTGGCCATCATCAACTAAGTTTTTCGTCCTCAATCTATTTCAAATGGCATTTTGTGTTTTTTTCATAATACCATCCTCTAGATCAACACCTGGTGTTATTATTTCTATGCTACCTTTAGGACTTTCATTATAATAATCGGAGCTAACGATGGCTTCTTGAACATTATCAACAACATTTCATTTATTCCTCTTATGATTTAAATGGGTTTCATGAAAATCAACGATTTCTTCATAATCAATAGGAATGGACTCAACATCAACCATTGCTCTTTTTTGTTTATCTTATTTATTCTTTTTGCGAGAAGAAGTGATAACCTCATTATGACTAATCTCAACAAAAGCTTCATTTGGAGTTTCCTCATTTTCAAATGTAACCCTTTTAGGATTTCTAGAATGAGAACTTTTCTTTCTTCTTTCATGTTCTTCTCTGTCTACTCTTGCAGCTTCAACCTATGTTATTTTTTGTTTCTTTTTCTTTCCTTCTTGTGACTTTTCAATATGAAAAGCATTGATGACATCCATGATATTATTCTCTTTAGAGTGAATCCCCACTAACATATGTGAAATTCGTTCAGCAACATAATATAAAAATAAAATATAACATTTCCATGTTAAATCAAATTCAAAAATTAACTTGATACTAAAAATAATAAAGGATACAAAAATAAAAATAAAAAAATCTTGCATTGTCTTTCTCAATGTCATCAATGATGGATGTACATAATTCTGTAAAACATTCATCCTTGTTACAATTGCTTAATTTCAAACAATATCTAATATTGATATAAGTCATGCCTTGTTTGACGAGTGCATAAACAATATATGTGTCTGGCACCAAACATATATCTCATAACAAGCCAAGTGCCTGATAATTTCCTTATGCGTGTTCAAACTTGGCACAATACAAATATAAATGTTCTCCATTGTTGCCTTGTTTTTCTTTAACAAACCAAGAATATTCCAATTTGTTTTCACCTTCCATAGATTTCCACTCTCTAACATTCTCCATTGCCCTTGACAGCTCAGGTGTTGTGCTATCAATTTGTTTCCTAGCATTCATGGAAGTTCTAGTTGCAATTTTGGATGCCATTATTGCAGGTCGTGATCCAAATATATTCATAGATAATCTATTTTTTGCCAGTTTTCCAATAGAAAAAAAAAATTAGGCCTTTTACATTATAATAAATTTTAAAAAAAATATTGAATATAAAAACTAAGTTAAAAATATTTTTAAAAATATTTTGACCCATGGAGTTACTCAGGTGATGTCTGGACCAAGCCTTGGCTTACAGGGGCTAAGGTGATGTCGGGCATCGCCCCAGCTAGCCCCGCGACCAAGCCATGGAAGCACCCAAGGCTTGGTCGCGGGGCTGGGGCGATGTTAGGCATCGTCCCGAACGCCCCCATAGGTCAAATCACGGTCTTGCGTGGGAGGGGAATTCCGCCCAGTAACCACCATGGGTCAAAACTACAAAATTTTCGGTAAAAAACAATAAAAAGAGTAAATTTTCTTAAAAACTATACCTAAATTTGTCTTTTCTTTCTTTCTTTTTTTCAAAAACTCTTAAGAAGTTTGTTAAAATTTCTTTGAAAAATGTCTCAATTTTTAAAAAAGTTGTAATATTTTTAGAAAAAATTAGAAAACATCTAAAAAAATGTAGGGTTTTTATAGTTTTCACATGAAAAATGCTTATTTGATTCAAAGATGATCTTATAAATGTTTTTTTGGTAAATGGTAATAATTTAAAAAACAACTAACCTATGAAATGGTAGATTCTCCTTGAATGTCTTTTCGATGTTTCTCCCTTGTAGCTTGCTCCAACTTATTTAACAAATATTGCCCAATATTTCACGCAATGTAAAAGGACAAAACAACATTGTGTATATATAACACATATGATATAAATTATTGTTAGTATAACGAATGTGGGATAAATAAAAATGAAGAAGATTGTCTACATATATACCTAAAATTATATGAATTATCGGTATGTTTAATGAATGTGGGATAAATTAAAAAACATGAAAAATATTATAATTAACAAGTAAATAATGAAATAAAAGAGTTAAAATTGTTTTTAATTTTGAAGGGAAAATAATAAAGGGAAAAAATTGGGGGGAAATTTTGGAGGGAATATTTTGGGGAAATATTTTGGAGGGAAATTTGTTTTTTTGGGGGGGGGATTTAGAGGAAAAAGATCATTCTGCAAGTTATAAGATTTTCATTGGGAGGGTGAGCATTTGTATCATTCTATGTTCTTAGTGAGAAGTGATGGCTTCATTAGATAAAGAAGATTTTATTTCTGATGCATCAACAAATTGTTCGCGTACCTCTTCTTTTGGGACTAGAAAATGTGATGGGAATGCTTGTAATGCAAATGAGGTGTCATTTTTTTCAGCTAGTCAAAATTTTGATCATAGTGCAACCAATTTTATTTAGAATGTTCCTCGGGAAATTCCTAAATCATAGGACTTTGAAGGCACTGATGATAAAGAGGAGGAATATGATGGTGATCAATCTATTCAGCAGTTTAATAATAATGTGAATAATCAAAATGTAGGTCGGAGTGGAGACTATGATCAATGTTTAAATGATTGGGATGATAATTTTCCTCCAAGTGAGGATTTTCAAGGCACTGATGAATATTTTGTTGGACACACCTATCGCACTTAGATGGGGGGGGTGAATGAGTGTGGGGCTCTTTTCCCAAAACTCCCCTCTTGCACAAAACTCATCAATT